>JABASH010002774.1:0-18815 GCA_019776445.1 Tomocerus maximus | reverse complement strand
CCGGGTTTCAAGAGCTCGTAAAGAAAATTAAAATAGGCTCAAATCAAGATAAATGCAAAGATATGATATCCAACAGGAGAATGAAGATGAGAGGGAAATGTCTACTACACTTCATACAGTAGGAAGGGGCTTTTACATTCTGAGCTAGTAGATTCATTATTATTCAGTCTAAACGCTGTACTCTGCCGTGTATAAGAGATTGATAGATATATTGTTGGAGCTCTGACTTGACTTACATTAGCCGACTATAGACAAATTAATATATTCGTTAATTTCATGAAAATAGAAGAATAGTACATAGAGGAGGGATATGGTGAAGTACTTAGTTGTTGGATATTGTATTGTTGTTGAAGTGAGCTGGAAGACCAGTGCTTGATTTTGCCTTTCGGAATTCCCAGGGGAAATAAATCAAATCATGGCATCCATCAGATAGCACATCTTCCGACACCCCATCAGGAGTTACAATCTGAATGTAGGAATATGTAATGGCCATTGTAACTCGTAGTTAATGCAGTTCCTCCTATATAAAATACATAGACATTTCAACTTGGAAGTGCTCCAGCTGAGAAAAAACTGGAAGTTTTACTCGTAAACCCTCCTGAACAGAGAATTTCATTTTAGCCGTTTTTCATTCCAGAATAATTTAAGTACTACTTTCTGTCTTGTCCTCGTCTGTCTGCATATCTCTCATCTATATACTATTTACACACACATAGTAGTAATTTGTGTTATACTAAGTAGGCCTTAAGCCATGTTGACCTAGATCAGTTAGTTCCTTTGCCACTAGCTATGAGTACATCAAAGTTTTCCACAAACTTGGCAAAATTATTTTTATAATTAATTAATAAACTTGTAGCTTCCTTCAAGTGTTGCTGGCTAATAATGTTACAAAACGTAAATATTACCCTACAAGCTATGGCATTAGACAAACAGAGAGAATTTAAGACAAGATAATCTGAAAAAGTTGTAGTTCTTCATATTTTTTTCTCTGGGATTGCAAGTTGAGACGGGAGAGTTGAGTTGTTGAGCTGGTTGGTTATTCAACTGATTTACATGGAATATTGTTTTCCTAATGCAAGTAAATAAAGTTGAACAGATTAGTTTACGTTTGTTTTCTGCTCGCTCTGCTACTCCTGATGATTTTCTAGCGCTACTAATTCCGATGTTAATTCTCCCCTTTCGATAATAAAAATGCGATGGACGAGGAAAAAACATAATTAAGGAAAATCTCTCGTGAAGGAGGGAAAACTCTTGCACGTTTACCATTTAGCAGTTAGCAAGTCTACTTTTAAAATCCGCTGGATATAATCATATACCTAACGCTCATGCCTTCGCTGCATTATTTCCACTTACTAATGCCTGTCTTTTTTGTCATGCTTACGCTTAGGTGGCTAACGTACGTTTAGTCTAAGTAAATACATTATCTTACAGTTGCCAAAGAGTCTGTAAAGAAAAGAGGAGGGAATCAACTTCATCCTTCAGCCACCATCACTTCACATGTTATTATATTCATAAGGCATGTCATTAAAATTGTAATTTTCCTATTGCACAGAGGATGAATGGTAATTAAGTGGAAATGCTTCGCTGACTAGAATAAGCTTAAGTTTAGCTGCCTGGAAAACTTGCACACTACACACAACCTATAACGTAATAACGATACGTAGCTACTCTAAATGTAAAGCACAACTGTAAATGCACAAAGAATGTATAATATCACCTTCTTTTTTATACATACCACAATATATTAGTTTGAAGAATGATGGTTAATGCATGGACCTGCCTTTGTCATACCCTCTTATTTCGAAATACTATTTCAAAATAGTTTTCGTTGTCATGTCCTATTGTCATATCCAAAAAATTCTATTGCCATTTCCTATAAAATGCAATTTCGATACTCACCATAGTTTACACTTCGTTAACCTATCTCATCGCAATCGAAAAATTTGCGTTACATAGTTATAATAATAATTTAATATATAATTTTAATTATTAATATGGCTGTACATTTAGATATAGTATATCTAAATATATTATATAACAATCTTTTTTAATTTAAGTAATTTTCCATCTCCCTTCCTTGAATTTACATTAGGAACAGCAATCCCACTCCCAGCCATTTACAAAGACATCTGGGTTATCATATATCTGATACTATTCTGGACGATTAGTAATTCCAAGTCTACTAATTCCATCAAAGGGCATTTTATTGTGTAATTATCATTTTAAGGGGCGAAAAATGTAGTGGCAATTATTTTTTTAAATGCATAATACTGTTAGAATCCTATGGTTGGTAGACCCGTAGACCCAAAGTAAAGTGTAAGTTGCAAATGGTGAGCCCCAAATTAAGGTTGTAGAAACTATAGATAATTGCCTTAATTTCTGTGTAAATTGGTGCCCACCCCCACAATCTTTATGTCGAGAATGAATGTCACTTGACGCCTTGGATTTGGTAGTTTCTAATTTTAAAATTATTTAAGGACAACCTTCCGCCTTCGATTAATTTTCTCTTTTACCCAGTTGAACATGTGTAATTTTGTCATTAAAGTCTATGCAGTTGTCTAAAGTTTTTTGTTTATAGGAAGAGGAAATATTAGGTAGCACATTACATGGTCTCTCTACTAAATAACTACTCAGTTACCCTTTTTATCAATTTGGTAGATCTGTATCTGATGTTTTATATATTTTATGTGTCCCAGCATGGAGAAGTAAGTACTTGTAGAAGTGTAACAGTATTTTTTTGTGGATAGAATATTGTAAACTGCCTGGCTACCTTACCTACAAACAAACCAACCGAAAGATTATCTATATGATTTCAAGTCATTTTACATTAGTCATTGATGAAGAAAAAATTTGGTGGATGTAGTTAATGGCTGTAATTGCAGCTCACAGAGAAAAACTGTATTTAGGAACATGGTTAATTGTAGTAATCTAGGAAATTGAATTTCGGTAGACTAACTAACAGATATACTGAGTGGATACTGTATTGTAGTTATACAGAAGCGAGATGAGATCATTTTCAGAGGTATTCTATGGTAGCTTTCGAGCAGAGTGAAACTATATTATTATGTCGGTTTTATTGTTAAAAGAGATAGTGGTAACTAAGTGAAGAGGATTTCATAGGTTGAGTTAAGTGGTAAGTGGGTTTGCGTAGGAAGAATGGACCTTAAAAAATGGAGGCATTACTGATGAATGCATTATTAAGTAAGTTAGTTTCGGGCAAGTAAAGACAGAGCTTGGCTGACATCACAAACGAATAGTCTCGTACATGTGTGGAGTAATGTACTAAATAAACGTACAGTATAGTACGATGAGAAGGTAAGCAACAGCAGTGGAGCACAGAAAGCGGAGGTAGTAATTATTATTTCGGAGGGATGTACATGTACTATGGATGTGGCATCCTTCCCAAATGGATTTTTTAGTTGAACAAGAAAACTCAAAGTGGTAATGAAGGTGGGCTTTTTTCTTCAATTTCCCTTTTTCCTGCATTGCACTCCTCAAAAACGCTTTTCCTTCAAATACTACACACGTTTCTATAAAAATTTACCTAGGTACATCATAGAAATACATGTAATATTCATTACGATATTGTGTATATTTACACACATAAGGGATATAGTAGCGAAAGATTGAGAAAAAAAGCGGAGAAAATGAAGAAGCGTAGTGCCTTTGCCTTTTCAGTTTTAAACAAAAAGCCCAGACAAGCCTGTATCCTACAGACTTGGGAAAAAGAAGTCAACTGAACAGAACGACTGAACCAAGTCAGAGTTAAGTAAAGATTTCTTCTTCTTTCGTTTTACTGTCTAATTGTAACTGTCAGAGTTCTAAAATGGATTTCTTTCGTCTTTATATTTCTTGGAGTATGTATCTTTTCCTCAGCCTTAATCTTCTCTCTCTAATGCAGCCTGGTCAAGACAACAGCCATCCGAATCACTTCCAGACTCTTCGACCAACTACCTCCACAAACCAAAACAGAAAGAAGAGATGAACTCGCTTTGTACTGTAACATAGAAAGAACATCTCGCTCCACATCTATCTAATGCAATCTAATACACCCAACGCTGGAAGAGTTTAAGTGAAATGGACGGAACTGACTTGTTGGATAAAATAGGACGGACGGCCCAAATCACGGGTTACTTCAAATGTCAGCTTGTCTCTAATTTATTGCGAACCTGCAGAAAGGAGGAAGAACCTTAGTGTATTCAATCCCATATCGTATAGATTACCCACATTATTCTTTTCACCAAACAAATTTAATCCCCCTAATATTGCCAAACACTTAGCAAGCACATTACTTTTTGCACTCCACACTCTAAACAAACCATGTACAATTTTCACAAGTAAATAAATACTTTAAACAATGCATCATCAAGCAAATGTCTGCATTTACATTTATTTTGCTAAGTGTAACTCTGAAAACATGGTCCGTATGCATTCCATTTAAATCATGTTGTTTGAACGATATAATGTCTTATTAATCATTTAGGTTGTTATAATCCAAACATCGAAGTGATAGTCAATTTGGCAGTTGAAAATTATTTTATAAATTGATTGTGGATGTGATTTTTGCATTTGCGAATTTCTATGTCTGGAAACTATTTTTTGTCTCAGCCAGCATTGCTTTTGTATCCTGATCTAGGATAAAATAGATTAAAATTCTGATATTTTGGGTGGGAGGAGTAGAAGGAATGTGTAAAAGGATGTTATTTCTAGTTAGTGATTTTACGTATGTGTATGTAGGGAATAGATTCCGTAGAAGTCGAAGTAATGTGAGGTGAGGACACGAAGTGGAGGTAGTATTTTGTAAAGCTCGCTGTTTAAGTCTTGGAGGTAGGTAGGTACATTGTTTGTGGTGGTAATGCCTATGTGATGCTCTGTGGTTAAATAGATAGTAATAGTAATGCTTGTTTGAAGCTAATGAAAATGAGACCCTTCGTTCCTTTAATTAGTAAGTCAAAATATGAAAATATACACCTTTTACCTTATCATTACGTACTCCATAATTCTAGACCTAGTTCTTTCATTAGCATAATTTAATTGGAATTCTCATTCCTTTTCGCACACAATGAAATGCTTGGCTATGCTCGGAGCTGAAGGACACGGAATGGTGATTTTCGATTTGGACGAGAAAAAAGGTAGTCTCGTCCAGGAGTGGATACGCGAATACCCACGTAGACTCTACCCAACAACCTTTTTCTATTGGCCATGTTCTCTGCGTACACATATTATTATAATAAATAGTGTACATAGTCGCCTACTTACCTACTCTGTCTTACTCATGCCTACTATACCTACCTGACTTGTACATAGACGGAACTGGATTCCTTCCAACTAGTAACTTACTGGATTCATTCTGTTGCAATAATATTAATCCACTATGTAATACACAGGTGCTACAATGTACAATGTCCACTTACGATTTTAACTTACGTCAACCAGATAACATCTCTCAATGCTCCCAGGAATGCAGAAGATGCATCTACCCATTCAAACATTTCTCTAAGTAAAGCAAGTAGCAACTTATTGTGTACCATATTGAAAAACTCCTTTTAAAACACAATAAAAGTGCATTGAATAGTACAATCGTTTAGATATTTCTATTTCTACTCGCAGAGACGCCTCTTTTGAAATTCCACTCTTTGTAAGTGGAACTAGTAGACTATAGACCTAATAGTAGTGTAAAAAGAAGGGTTGCTTCTTTACCATTAATAGAGGTAGGTAATAGCGCTTATTATAATCTATAGACGTTTTTATTGGAGGAGATGACTGGTTGTCTTGTGGTTTGGTTCTATGAATACATTAAATGCTACAAGCCAAATTCCAATTGGAACAAATGCACTAATCTAATAGAGTCGATTCAAGGGAGTCAAGAAATCCGGAGCAGCATTAAGCAGGTATTTCTATATCTCGCGGCATAAAATCATGAACGAGAAATGAAAGCAGATTATTGTGGTTTTGAGTAGACGTAGCTTGTGCATGTAATAATAAAAATGAGTGCTTAACACAGAAGATGAGTTCGGCATGTGAATTGAATGGGCTTTATGTAGGAGATAACAACAGATCTACATATGTAAGATCAGCATTAGAATTTTAATTTGAGCCTTTGAAATGGGAGGCTCATGGAATCAAGAACCTAGAATTATAAGAAACCAATAGATAGATTCAGATACACTTCCCCACCCTCGCTCCACTGTCCCAACTCACCTCTAGCTACTTTCAGGGAACAAAACGGAGAAATTCCTTTGCCTTGTCTTGTCCAGGGAAGCTGGAACAGATGAAACCGCCTATCTTCTCTATTGTGTTTCCATTTGTGGTTTCCTATGAGCAGATGAGTTTGAGCTCCGAGATGAGTGTATGCTGACGGAGGGCCTCGATAGCTCAACAATAATTGACAGCCTTTTGCTCTTCATCAGTTTTACGAGTTTGGCTCAGGGGTCTCCACCCTTTAATCATACCTTTGATGTTCTCTTCAGCCAAAGATCACTCACGTCCTCTTTTACAACCCAGCATCAGCGTACCAAAACAAAACCATTTACTTACACAGGCAAACCGAAACCCATCAACCATACATACAACTACTTACTAACTACTTTATACATATACCATATATACAGATACATATACATACCATATGTACTTAGCTCGAGAAAATTATTTCGAAAAAAACTAACCGCACATACTATACATAAAATTTGATGATCATCACTCCCAGCCATTTCCTTTGGTTTCGTTTCATTTGGAATGTTATGCTTCGTGGCTCTGTTTCGCTCTTTTGTCTTTGTATTATTACTTCTCTATCTCAATCTGTACATTTTAGTCCTTTGGGAAAACCAGACTCTTATAAGTAACACAATATACTTGTTTTATATTCTGGACAATAGATGTAATACAATGCATAAATCATGCCTTTTTATTTTGTCTTATACACAGATTTCCACTTGTAAACCTCATTTCTGCTAATAGCGCAAATCTTGTACTTCTATCAGTCACAATTATACAATGCAATCCCTTTCCAACGTTTCCTCTCTACTTTGTTCACAAAGCGCATCTATGCAAACAATCCTAGCAAGTACAACTGTAATACAATACTACAGTAAAATTACGGACAGAAGAAAGACCTATTATTATAATATTTAGAACAATATTCAATTCAATATCTAAAATATCAGTGGCTCCGTTACCTTAGAAGTGTGCTAAATAAATAAGTTCGATCAAAAAAATCAGCCACTCGAGTGTGGGAGTTTACATGCTAACCATTTTGAAACATTACGAGTTCGTTACGAGTTCGCACTCGTAAACCATAATAGCAAGATTATAAGATTATTATTATCATTATTATAATAATTATAAGCATGCCAAATAATCTTTCATCTTGAACAAACTATAGTACATTCGATAGAAAATTTTTCGTTCCTAGGATTTCGGGAATGACTATTAAATGACCGACATCATCAAGGGTGTACAGAGTGTATGTCGTTTTTATAAGCTCAAAAGAAATGCCTAAAGTGACCGTGGAATTTAATAAATCCTCACTGATGTANATGCCTAAAGTGACCGTGGAATTTAATAAATCCTCACTGATGTACTTTCCTGGCGAAACTGTATCAGGGGTAATTGTCATAGACTGCGACTCAGAACAAACAACGCATGGTAAAATTATTAGTGCATCATGTTGATGGATTTGACTATTGTAATATTGATAGGATAAATATTTTGAAAAGGACAAATACGACCTGCGGAATTGATAGATACAAGTCAATACAACATAACTTGTCCACTTTATAAGCAGTAAAATATATAAATCTTTTGCTTCCAGGTATACAGATATTATTTGTGGGGGAGGCTAACACTCATGTTTTTACAAAGTCAAATAAGAAAGCAAAATCAAGTAGAGTTGGACCAGAAGTCCCAGTAGGGTATGAATATGAAAGATTTGATGGACCCTACCAGGGTACAGAAACGATCGTGAGTAATCTTTTACAAGGTGAGACGAAAGTTATCAATGATTTTCACTAAAACTGTAGTGATAAAATGACGAATGTGTTTTAGAATTTCCCGATTTGTTCATTCTGATGGTGGGACGAAATAAAGTCCGCTTTTCTTATGATTTGCCAAAGAATATTCCTTGCTCATTCGAGGGAGAATGTGGTCACATCTCGTATGGAATTAATGTGGAAATAAAACAGTCTGTATCCACACAGATTGACAAAACTAGGAATGAAATCCAGGTCATGCCCGTCTGCGATCTTAATACTGATCTAACTGTAATGGAACCTGCTGAAGAAACAAAGAATAGAACTCGCAGTTTTTGTGAGGTATAATAAGAAAATAAGAATTACAGGAATGCAGAGTACATTTTTGTAATAATAATACCAATTTTGTTGTTTTAAGTCCCTGTTTACTTGTGGTAAGCTCGATCCATCATTCACAGCTACATTAAAAACATATCGGACAGGATTCTGTGTCGGGGAACCCATTTTATTTCAATGCGGAATTACTAATTCAAAAAGCAGAGCAGTTAAAGTGTACAAAGTATCACTCAATCAGGTCACTAATGAATATCCTTTTGCAAACTGTGTGCATAATAAATGATATTTCACAGTAAATTAATAATTTTTCATGTTTTCTAAGGTTGTAACGTATCGTGCCAATGTTGTTGCCAATGATGATATTGGGGAGACTAGGACACAATTAATTCTTGCTGTTGAAAGACCAGGTTCCGGTGAACTCTTCTCTGAAAATCAGGATTTGTGGGCAGGAGAGCTAGGACCTATTCCTTTTGTTCCACCTACAAAATTGGGAGGAAATTGCAAGATAATTACTGTGAATTATGAACTCACTGTACATTTTCCAAAGTACTTTATCTTCTTACCTATACCCCAACAAATCTCTGCTAACGCTTGCAATAAAAGTATGATTTTGTTTAAAGCTGCACTTAACTTTCGATTCTGGATGCTTCAACTCCAACGATTTGGATGTTAACATATCAGTGAGTATTGGAACAATATCACTCTCCGCACAAACTAGTAGAAGTGCTACTAATGAGACGGTGTCAATAAGCGTTCGCTCTAGTACAAAAGGTGATAAAAAAGAGAAAGATGAAAAGAAGAAGGAGAAGAAGGAAAAAGATAAAAGTTACAAGGAAGAAAGAAGGAGAAGGAACGCAGAAAGGAGGAAAAAGAAGGCAGAAAAGAGGAAATGGGAGGAAGAACAAAGGATTAAGAAGGAAGAGAAAAAGGAAGTAGTCGCCAAATAAATAAATTGCTACCGAAATATACATTTTTAGCCATTAAAATTCAGATTGTCCTATGCGGGTCCAGAACCGTTAATTTCTTAAGTATTATGTATGACCGTTGTCTGATATTCAAAAGATTTCGCCGAGATTTCTACGTATTTTGGACATCTTGAGTAGCCCTCAAATCTTAAGACAAGGTTGGTAATACAGACCTTTAGTATTCTGCCTCGAAAATCGGCTGGTGAATTATTTTCAATTTGTTTTGAAAAAAGTCTGAAAGTGATAAAAAATTAAACCGCATTTTGTTGGTTTTATTCTACCAAGAATTTCCGATACTGCACAACCATAAAAGACTTAAATGATAATGATGGATAGTTTAGGTATAATAGTGTGAGTAATATTTCTATTAGCATTTCTTGCATCTATTTAGGTTAAAGAAGATCCTAATTGGTATTATTTAGTCTATCTTTGTGTTTTAGACTGCGTTAATGTAGAGCTCATTTTGTTAGAAGTTTTTACAGGTTCTGTCATGAAATATAAAATAGTGTAGAGTAGTGCAGAAAATGTTTAACGAGTCAAAAGACAAGAAACATTAAAGTATAGAGACCTGTTGAAGTCTTTTGGTTGAGCTGCCCGTAGGATTATTCACCTAGCTATATAGGTAGTGCGGATTCTAATTAGCATAAAAGAGGAAGACGACAACCGAAAGAGAAAAGCACATCAAAATCAACGGTCCATTAGTGAGAGAATCTCTTGAGTTGGATTTCAGGTGCCTACTCTCTTGTCTGTCTGTCTTGTCTTTTGTTTAATTTTACAAGATCGATGTGAATACAACTTTGAAATACGGACCATAACCGTTTTGATGCTTTGCTGACTAACTGAGCCATGAATTCCTTTTCTTTATGATGTGATTATCCTACAGCGTGGAAAAGTAAGTGCAAAAATCTTTGCAGTAATGAGCAGCGCAGACTTTCAATGTAAAACAAGGCACGCAGACAGAAGTTCACGATTTCAAATACCAAAAACTGACTTTATAATGTTGTATAAACTATAGACACTATAATGCTCTTCACAAGTAATAAAATGCATATTAAAATCCTTTATGCACTATTGAACGGATATTATAACTTGGAAACACACTTTATATCATGATATCTGAATAAACACTTGGTATTCAATAAGAGAAGGAGCAAAAGCCGGCAGAGTGTCTATGTACTTTTAAATATGTCCTTATAAGTTTAAGAATCATATATGTAGCATACATAATATGCGTAAGTATGCATATTGTGAATGAGTGACAGACAGCAACATAGCCGGAGAGTAAAATAATCTACCAAGAAAGGATTTGTGGTTGCTTTGCGTTATTGCGGCTCTTTGAAGAATAAGAAGCGCAAGTAATTTTTCGAATTGAGCGACGGCTGTCATGTCATAGTCATGTACAATAATAGGTGGTAATGTACTGCTATATATAAAGATATATTTTCGATAGTTCAATATACTGTGCTGAGAGAACACTTACCTATACCAAAAAATCTATTTATGCACAAAAACAGTCTAGTATACCAATATTGGCAACTTAAGAAAAAGGATGAAGCATAGAAATCGAAAATGATATTTATTTTTTCTGAAATACTATTAAGAAGTTGAAATTTCAATTTGAATGGTTTGTAGTTCGATCTGTTCGGAGTTGAGTAGAAGTGTTGGGTGAGTGTAGCATATCGTAGATATTAATTTCCTTGATATTTATTTTTTGTAAAATACTATTAAGAAGTTGAAATTTCAATTTGAATGGTTTGTAGTTCGATCTGTTCGGAGTTGAGTAGAAGTGTTGGGTGAGTGTAGCATATCGTAGATATTAATTTCCTTCATATTGCACAGCTGGTCTCAACTCAAGGTACAAAGCCAAAGTAAGCACAATAAGCTAATAGTTGCTAGTTAGTACATTAATATAGAGCGTCCATTTGGTTTAATGAAATATACACGGAGGGAGTGCATATAGTATGAAGTTATTGTAATCGTAGCTAGTTTACATATTACATTACCTTGTGGTATTGAAACATGAAATCTGTAAAAAGCAACTTCGGCGGGGGTAAACGTAAGTAAAATGTGAACGGGTAATTAGAGCTAAGCTAATAAGCTTGTGGTGGCCATTATAGCGTAAACCATGAAGTTTTTTTTATATCAGTTGTCTACGTACACATGCTCAAATCAGATAATTAAATCTGGGAAAGTAGAAAACATGTTCCCAATTGTGGCTTTTCAGACTCTAGTATAATGTTAGGCTTCGTATACTGTATAATTTTTAAAATTGCTCTTTTAATCTAATAGTGCATTTATGTTTCATGCAGACCAGCACAATGTCTCTATCTTTACATAGCCAACGTACATTTATGAAAATAATACATGGGTTAGTGCAGAACTCAAATACTTTGGAATTGTGGATGTGCAGTATCGTTGTTCCATCATATACTAACATTGAGAAAAGAAAAAAGCAACTAAGTTTTACCTCTTCATTTGTATATCGCATTGGTTATCATATTTTTTTTCTTTCACTCGTTATAAAAATTAAATTGATTGCTGATGCACAGCAGAAGTACATATCATATCATTACGTTACATCATGAACCGTCTTATTTACCTTTAGGCCTATATGTACTAATGTAACTAACATGAACTTAGATACTATAATTTGCAATTTTATACGAATGCGTCTAAAAATTTGGCCTGAAATCCTCTACGTATCACTTTCTCCAGTCTTCCAATAATAATATTGATGATACAAGTTGATTCTGTCCCTTTCAAAATTGTAGACGCATGAATTTTTTATACACACTTACATAAACTGTATTCACGGCTTTCCTGTTTTAGGGCTGTATGACAGTAGTAGGCACTTAATATTAAAATACATATAATTTTAGTATGTAATTTCTTTATATTTAGTTATGTACCAAGATTAAGATAAGTGTTCTTAGCATCACAATTATTCTTTCCTTATTCATATGTCCGCATTTTGTCTATGTATCCTTTTAAATAGTTGTACTTGATAATTGGATGATATTAAGAAATGAGCCTCAAAGTAAACAATTTTATTAAGAGCTGAAAGAACAGCAGGATTTGTATGTGAGACATTGAGTTCACCTCCCGTTTGGTCTATTGAGTAAACTTTTCAAATAGCAGGAGCGATCAGTGACACGACTCGACAAGACACAGACACGCCGTTTGAATGGGGGCATCGAGTCAATTTCACAAAGACATCTTCTGTCAAAGATAATGCTGGTTCATGCCGACATCCTGCCGAGTCATACTAGTCCAAGATGACGGCTAAACAATAGCAACCATCAGCTCCTCTCTACCATTCCATTTTTCACACCTTCTCAACAGCATTTCCTCACTCGATCAACTCAGCATCGCTTCATTTATTTAATGCTCTGCATTAGACACCGTATTGTCCGACTACTACTTTTCTCTCACATATCAGTTTACTATTGCTTACTACATTGTCTGGTCACATAATATATGCGCACGTATGAAATAATTAATATTTAGATCTTTTATAGTATTATGTACATTGGTAATAAAAATAATACACTGAACGTGGTAAGGTGAATACTTACTCTTACTGTAAACTATTTATACAGCAAACTGCATTACCTCCTACTACCTATGAAAAGATTGTGGTTGCATTGCCATAATATACAAATATTGTTTTGTTATATTTAATCGTAGAATTGTGTTAACACTGCTTCTCGTTTACTAAAGGATAAGAAAATAACTATAGAACAATCGTCTTCTTGATGTAGGTATCAACTAATACTACAGTAACCTCTAATATTTAAGCATTGTATTGGTACTCTTGTTATCATTGCTTGATTCCGTCTTTTATGTATTGCATGTAATGAATATAAAATATAAAATGAGTTTATCCAGCCTAAATATATAACCTTTTAGTCATTATGATAGCACATACGTATGGTGCATTGGATATATTTAACCATCAACCACATTGCATCTGTCATCTTCCCTCCAGGTGACCAGAGCTTCACTTCCGACCTTTCAGCACCATCATCATTCAGAATTGCATTATTACTAAACTGTGGGTAGGTCCTGCATGATACACCTTCATTTTCTGTTTCTTAAGCTTACTTACATGGGAATAAGGTGTCTAAATTGAACTACGGTGTGATAAACACAATTATTTGAGTATCATTATTACTTGCACAGTTACCATTATTACAGGGCTACAGGGTACGGTGTCATCACATTATTAAGCATTTATCTACATATAGCTTTGAAATACGTAGTTACTAAATATCTGTATCAACATAATATGATAGAAATGAGTGTAATGTATAGTGTGCCGTGTTTAGTGTATACTACTTCGTCCCTATAGGACTTTTTTACTTAAAAATGTGTTACCAGTAAAGTAAGTACTATGGCTTGGTAAATATGTATGAAGCATTTATTTTTTACGAGAATACAGTAGTAACATTTTGTTGTGTGGAATAATGTTTTGAATGAATTGCTTATTTAGAGGAGGAAAGCGTAAAAACTTTTGTGTTTGGAGTTGGAAGAGGGTCATTCGTTAATTGTAGGAAGAATTATTTCATCATGCTCAGAGAATAAAATAAGGAAAGAATAATACAGATTTTACAAGAGCTACAGGTTGCTCTGCTCTAATTACAGTGAATGTCCGCCTAAATTATACTTCTCTGACCGCAGCACGTAAATTATGAGTCAGCGAGACAATAAATTCATTGCTGGTTTAGTTAGTTACTTTATGTGCTTTTGTTTGGATTAGCCACCTTACAAAAATGGCTCGATATCTTTGAGGACATGATTGGATATGGGATCCACAATGTCCTCTTTCCTTATTAGGAGAATATTAGAGTTCATTTCATTATATCTGCTCTCCTGTCCGGCACTAGCCAAATAAAGACACTCCACCAGGCTCCTACTAATAAATGTTCAATCTCATCCCATAATTTTCCAGAGGACGCAGTACATATGTACTTAATTCTTCTACAAGATTTCTTTGACCATATCTAGCCAGATGACAAGACTTCTCTATGCCCCAACTCACTCAACTCAACCACAATCTCCCTCTAAAATCTATAATGCTAACATCTCTTCCACTGCATCAACTTTTAATAGATGGTCATTTGCATTAAAATCTAATTCTCCAATTCTCTCTCGACCACATTAGTGTATGGGAAATTACCGAGAAGGTTACGGAGTGTCGTCCCTGCGATAATGAACACTTTTCTTATCTACAAAAATTGCAAACGATCCTATTTATCATATCAAAATAATGTCAATGTCTTAAATATCATTTCAAGAAAAATTCCTCTCTAATCCTACACACTCCATTACTGACATGATTGCAAATTGCAATATTGCAAAAATACAAGTACAAAATACAAACCCAGTAGTAAATGCAAGAACTTGTCAACTCAAACCCCAATTACATGGGATAATCACCCCATATAAATCGTAAGGGTGAAAATAGCTTCATTGTAGCCAGCATCGAATTAATCCCAAATGGGATACTTGAATTAATAATGTTAAAACACTTTTGAAAACTCATATACCAATTATATGTAGAAAATACCATGAAGTCGCAAACATCATTTTAAACTGATGATAAGCTAAACCTTCTCATAATATTCAATTTACTACACTTAAAATAAACACATTCATCCTCTTCGGGTTTTGTTAAATAATTATGTTCATTTCAGTAATAATATTTTTTCCATTCGAGAATATTAAATCTCTACTTTTTGAAACGTCTACGTCTATTTCTACTTTCAGTTTCAAGTTTCAGACAGGAAAGGAGGTACATTACAATAAAACGTTAAGTCAACCGCAAATTGGATAAAAGACTCTTTCTGCCACCTACCAATGAAGAATCCAATGTTCTTGGAGCTGGAACAAAGAACCAACTTTACAACTCTCAGACGTTCTGATGGCAGGAATTAGCTCTCCGTTGATCGGAATTCGTCTTTGTTTAATCTAATACAGAAACATGGAACTTTTTTGAATTTTGAAGTAGGTAATTAAACCTTTAAAATACTGGTTATCCGGTGACCATTTCTTGATAATCATTATCATATACCCCAGCAAGTGCTAATTTCGTTCAGAATACTTACTTGCCCGAAAAATATTAGGTTGTTATTTTTTGGTAGATTCCTCCTCAACAATTTGCTTAGTTTCGAAGTAAAATTGATGTTTTTAACCAAGAAAAAACCAAGTTTCATCAAATTTTGATAGTTAAACATTAATTAGCACTTTTGTCAAAAAAATATCTCGGCGGTTATAGAAATTTACCAAAAATATTAAGAGCCAGTATGATAGTACAGGCAAGTCATCCCCATCCCTGATTTTTAATGTACTACTAAAGAATAGAATAATAATGCTGTAGATGCCGTTAATTGAACTAAAGAAAGTCCAAGCTTTTATCGACATCCCCAGAAACCCTTCCCACAGTACTTTACACTTGTACTATCATTCGTCTGGAAAAATAAGTATTGCATATGGAATGCAGGTTTATTAACATTAACAAGCATGATTTTACAGATAAAATTAAGTATTAACAAGATAGGTGTATTGGTGTATTCTACCTTTTTATCAAGGCATTACACTCAGTGTGCTTACGGATTACGATTTTTCGTTTCACGCTACGTTAACCATAAGCATATGGAATTGTTCCTGTCACATTCAACTTCAACATAAATTAGAAGTCAGTGATTCTATGTCGTCGCAAAATATGCACTTGTGGCTTCATTTTTATTTTAATTGGTGGAAATCGGCGAAGATTTATATCTAATCCGGAAAATCCTTCCACAAAAAGAAGAGTTTCGTGTGTTTTGAAGGAATCATATTTTCTATTTCCATCAATCGTTCCAGTCAATAAATGTGAGAATGAAAGCATTTCCTTGCCGCTTATCTCCAGGTCCTCTGTTTTGTTATACCTAAAATAAAGATCGTAAAAACTCGTATTGTAATAAGCTTAGTTGGTGCATCATAAAAATAAAATATATGCGAGTGATAAAATCGTAATTAAGTACTTAAATAAAGATTGTAAAATAATACTATTTTAATACATTCGCTACGTAAATACCTCCAGTCGGGAGACAGTTGTAAAAATCTAGAAACGCCTGTTTGTGCGCAAAATACATCAATATGAACATCAACGTTTGATCTTAGAGATTCAAGTTGGTGCAGTTTTAACAAAGCGCTCCCTCCGGGATAATTTCTACTGGACACGATAAGAAGGCCAGTTGACAACACACAATTGAGCACTATATGAAATAATACTCCAACAGCGAGAAGTGTAGAAAGGAGAGTTTTGGCTCGATTTTTCCACAGTAAGTCACAAGCAGCAGCAGCCGCAACATTTAGGACTGGAATCACGTAGAATATAAATCGAAGTTCCTTATGAGGCAGGAAGGAAAACAAAATAACAAATAATATACATGGAATGACTAGATTACGGACTCTAGAATTCATCCAGAGTCCCAAAGGAACTAAGATAACAGATGAAGCCAGTGCACGAGGAAGTGCCGAATAGAAATACCACAGGTAGGGCTGAGTCTGAAAACAGCAAAGAAAAAATACAAATTCATTTTGGTGATTTGATAAACTGCTTATTTAATTAAACTGCTTCAAAAATGCTTATCGGAGGTGAAAAAGTGACAAAATTCACTCATTAAGTTCAAAAAAAGGAACAGGTGATATGCTAACCAATTTTTTTAGCAAGTACTTATGTAATATTAATACCCAAGGAGTTTCCATGATAAATTCCATAAAAGGCTCCTTGATAATACCGTATTATAAATTCATAACAATAACACTTACCCCCCACTTATGGCTTTGGTTCATAAATGTATTGAACCAAAAAACTTCACCCTCAGGCCACACAATACGTCTCCAAAATATCGAATCAATTGCCACAGTGAGAAGTATACATATAACTCCAGATGGGATGGCATACTTTATGCTCCTAAAATCATAAAAATTACTTTGTCTAAAATTTTAATTCCTGACGGTTTAATCGTTATAATAGATTACTTACCTATATAAGGATACTCTCCCATTGCACAGTTCGAACAGCAGAATAATTCCAAAAAGCATTGCCAGCTCTGAACGAAACACGATGGAATCAAAAGCTGCCATTAAAATGAACTTCTGATGTTTTCCTTTAATCCAGAAAGAGAAAGCCAGCAAAGCTGAAAGTACAACATTTATCTCATTATTATCAATGCACTTTCACCTGTCATTGAACACTGTTAGGTGATGATCGCAGTCAGATACCACATTTACTTTTCTGACCAAGACTAATTTAGGTACACTGATTTCAGAAATTACCGAATTTGTCTGTAGAAATCACACGGAAAACTCTGAAAAAACGAATTTAACCGGCTAGATATCTAAAATTGTATTTTTCTCTTCTACTTCGTTCCTTCCGGGTACATCCTAAGAAACCAGTCGAAATGGAAGACAAAAATAATACCCAGAACGAACGAAGACTTGGGTGGGAATAGAGAAAAATACAATTATAGATACCTAGCCGGGAAAGTTAGGTTTTTTGTTTAAGTTTACGGGCCGATATCTAAGAAAGTTCTCCACAGACGATTTCGATCATTTCTGAAACCAGCGTACCGAAATTAGTCAAGATAGTTGACTGTGGTATTTGACAGCTATTAGCTTCATCGGACAAGGTTCTCTTTTTAGCATAACATTCGTAGTCCCACTTTTACTACATTACATTTTTATAGATCTGAGAAAAACAGAGAACAGTTGGAAACTTTATTCTATATGCTACATGAAAATAATTATTCTTTTAGTAACCACCATAAAAATGTGGATACGGGAACGGTTGACTGAAGATGCTTTAAATACATAAATAATATTATATCAATTTTAGTACATTAAGAAAAAATAGGATATAAATATTGATAAAGTTATACCTGCTGGCAATGCAAATATATTTGGCAGGGTCCTTCCCAAGTAGTACATGAGGTGAAACTGTGAAGCAGTGATGGCAATTAACCACCTTCCCATAGGCTTCCCGAATTCTTTTGAGATGCATTCTCGAAACTTTTGAAACGCTCTGATTACCAATTCGCTGATACATAGACGAACTAAAGTCCCAAAATATAATTTAAGCATTTCAATTTACTATTCTCATATCAAAAGTTTAAATATAAGTTTTTCAAATTAGACTTTCACATATATTATACTTACCTATTATTTGTACAGCGAACTTTGTAAACGCTAAATTGGCAATGTACACAACCGGGGATGACAACGCTGCAACAATTATAGGGCCGATAAATGTCCGGGGTACTACTCCTGGAAATTCCAAATGGTCATACTGAAAAAATAAAATTTTTACGCCATATTGCCATTAACTCAAACAATTAAAGCTTGAATAAAAGCAACATTAAAATTTCCTATTCCTGTATTGTATCACGCATTAGAATCATCGAATACTTTAAGGTTAGGAAGGAGTTCAGGTACACAGAGAAAAAAATAGGCCTTATTTTCCACAACTTTGCACTAAATATTTTGAACCCTTGTATAA
>JABASH010002773.1:0-18823 GCA_019776445.1 Tomocerus maximus | reverse complement strand
GTCAGTTGACATTTTTAAATTCGGTTTGGTTTTATTCGAGTTCTGCGCACAGACGTAGAGTAGGAAACCCCATGTAAACCAACGAAGTCACCCTAACCTTAATGCTGTAACTGCAATCTGGTCTGCCGCAGTAGCCTTAGTACATAACAAAATTAAATGGCCTATAAAATGACTCGATAATATGGAATAAACTATTCAATACAATAATGGGGCCAAAATATATATCTGACAATAGCTTGGTACTTACATTAATTATTTTAATTATCGGTGTAACCTATACAAGAACTACATAATAACCGGCTCAATTAAATTGTGGTTGAAATTAAATATCCAGATAACATAATAATACTAAAGTCTATGACGCAAAAATTATTAAGTTGGAAATTCAACCCACCTTTGGGTACATTTGCTTAAACCCAATTATTAAACAACTTGGAGGAATCTATAGCTAAAAATTACAAAATTACATGACCAAAGAGCCATGTGGCTGCCTGTGCCTCTTTTAAGAGAAAAGCGGGCTTTACTATACCACATTTCACATACACAAACTTTTAAGTACATCTCTCATTAAAAAATTCGAGCAGTTTAGCTACTTCAATAAAAATTGGATAAAAATAAAATCCGATTTTTTTATCATACTTGAAGTTCTACTATTCAAGTTATACTATAGTAACATCCCGTCTAGTCAGGCAATAACCAGAAATTATGCTCAAATTAAACAGTACAAAAATGTTCCATTCTAAAAGCCCTGTAAGAACACCAAATTGACGATACTATTGAATATAGCATACAAAATTAAACCCAAATCATAGTATAGACATTTCTATCACATTTATCCAGTTGATCATTTACAAAGAAAAAAGTTTGAAAACGTACCTTCTTTAAATTGGAATCGAGGTCAATTTTAAACAAGAATCCTTTACATCTGTCTATATAGTTTTGTGTTTGTTTTTACGTCCTATTGTACTAGACAAAACAGGAATGATGTTTCGCATAGTGTAACATATAAGTTAACTCATCGCACGGACAAGGAATATTAACAGAAGTGTCAAAATGTCAAAATGTCAACAAGATGACATATTTGAGCAGTATAATTAGATGTCTCAGTCCCAGTCCTCCTTCAAATAATCATGCCTAGGTAAATAAATAAAAATTTTGCAATGAATCAAAAATAACGTGCGGTTTTCCTGCATGAATTCCTAATTCGGAAAACCAGATTCTACGATGAGTTAAGAAAAATTGATACCGCATATATTTACCACATAATTTTATGAATCAATAATATTATTAAATTAAGGTACAGATATACCACCCCATTACTATTTTCCTCTGTCATGGCCAACTCTATATTAAAGCAAAGTAATACATGATTGAAAATTTTTGGGATTTTGTCTCCAGAAAAATGTCCCATTACGATACATTAGGATTAGAGGCAACATGTACCCATCAAGAGATTAAAACCGCTTATGTGACACTTTCCAAACGTTTTCATCCCGATAAAAGGCCGGACGACCCTGATCATAATAAAAGTTTTGTCAAAATCAACGAAGCTTACTCCGTTCTTCGAAAACCTGATACAAGAAAACTTTATGATTTATCGTTACGTTATCCAAACTATGGAAATCCGTATAAAATGGCGTATACAGCACCACCGGTGTAATAATGAAAAAATAAATAATGCAATTTGTGTACAATATAACGCTTCAATATGGCTTTCTCCATGTAAAGGATTTCTCTTTAGAAACTCCATATAAAACTTTCGCATGTGAAAGCACGACATGGTGAAAGTCATACATGAAACGTTACTTTATACTACATATACTCTGTACATAGCTATGCAAAATTAATACTTTCCCCTGCATAGCTCGTAATAAAATAATTGCTAAACATTTAGGTGGAGAGATGAGTCAATATGGTATATGAGAGACAGAAGGAATGACAAACAGCGAAATGGGCCTTATTACGGGGTTCCAGGAATAAATCGTGTCTCAAATCTATGGATTGCCGGTGGTACAGTAATAATAATGGCAATTGGGGCTTTACTCCATTACGCTGCAATAAAGTAAGCACAAGCAAAAAAACGTGTTTTAAAGACATTCAAAAAGTTATGTAGAGATTACCTGTTTTTTCTGATTCAACAGGTCAGGTACCACTTTTGCATTAGATCAATTAAATCTACGCGACCAAAGACTGAACACAGAATTAAATAGAGCTAAGAATACTGCAGTTCGCAATGGTAATGAATTGCAACTGAAAATATTGCAAGACAGATTAGAGACAAAAGAAGACTGATGTAATTAACTATATAGTTGGATTGGAATTTGGACTAATATTGAGTTATTTCCCATGAATGTCCAAATTAAAAGTATTTCATTGAAGTTACACTTTTAACTGAATCTTCAGACATATGAAGGCTGTAAATTCACTGGTAGTAATAGGTATATATTTCATGTTGTTCTGTTGAGCAGTGAATTAAATTTTACGACTGAATACGTTTTCGGCTGCGCCTTGACGCTTATTCAGAAACTCCGGATAAGATGCTGAAAAATTTTAGTCAACAAATAAAATAAAAGTTCGAAAATTGAAAAATCTGTGTATACCTATATAATTATATGCGTTTCATTATTAAATTGAATTCAACTCAGTATTTAGTAAATCAGTCAAATAGGAAATTATATGCATATCTATGAAAAAAGTGTATATTTTATGTAGTAAATGTGCATTACCAATACTTTTGTACATAAGTGTTGAATTATTTTTAATTTTCAGTTTGTACCCTCTTACAATCAAAATAATACCACCAGACAAAGTTTATAGCAAAAAATAATCATTACTACAGTAAAGATTATTAACGTACTTAAATTATAGTAATCGTAAAATCTTGAAACCTGTTCGGATGGCGATAAAGACTTCCTGGTGCCATACAGCAATTTGATAATTTGAAAGTAGGTAGCCAAATAAGTGAAAGTATCTAAAACATCACTTGATTTCTAAAATGGTGTTGCAGATTTTTGTTTCCCTTTACACCAACTTTCACCATGAATTTATCTCTGGCATGTTTAAAAACCTTTTGATCACGGTGTTTCCTAAAACAATCAAATAAATTCATTAAAGAGGGATTTAACTTTTTGTTTCTAATCTTATAAACAACTATAGTACTAAATGAATAATTAAATACAAACTTACTGTTGCGCCACGCTCAAAGCAGTTTGTCCATAACCAATAGCCTTATACTGAGAAAGTATATTATGTTTCTTAGTAGCCCTCCTCAGGGATAGTTGACTTGTAGGGCGAATGTATTGTCTGAATACAGGTAATGTGATTTTAGCATTTCATCGCCAGTTTATGAATGATTACGGTGTGTGCAATGGTGAAATACATTTTAAAGTAATTACAAGCCTTACTTGTAGTAAATCTTTAGAGCTCTGTGTCCTAAAGTAACGCCAGAAGGCAAGACTAACTGCATGTTATCATTGAACTGGAGAGCTTCAGGTTGATAAACTTCATCAGGGTTAACGTCTCCGCATCCTTCAGGATAGCTGGAACTATAGTCATAGAAATCCGTATATTCGAAAACGGCTTCCTCATCATGGAGCATTTTACAGTGGCCTTTGTCCTGCATATGTTGCTGAATAATGTGAAAAATTAAAATTAGCTGCTAAATAGTTTACTGACATTATTCGATCATCAAAGATAACACAGTTACATAATAAAAACATTCAAAGCTATAAATACCTGAACAGAAGAAACGGTATAAAAGGAGCGACCTTTATCATTGCACCATAAACACATCATGCCTTCTCCAATTTTGCTTCCAAGGTATTCCAGAAGTCCTTCAACATCCACACAATACTCCACATCAGGAATGAAAAATGAATGAGCTACGCTCATATGTTCTAAGTTGCTTTCAACATCCAAGCTTTCTGTGGTGCAAAAAAGACAGTTTGTAGTAGGTATTGGATCTCCTTCAATTTCTTCCCAATCATCATCATCGTCATCATCTGAATCCACTTCCATGTTTTCATTCGCAGATTTTTCTTCCACGACCAACGGTTTGGGTAACTGAGGTAAAGATTTCTTCGTAGAAACTTTGGTACTACTTTGTGTATTTACTTCGCCAACGATACAGTAATCCTCTACAGCTTTTACTAGTGACGATTCGCCAAGTTTTGACCCTGGCTCTCCTTGCTTCAGTGATTCTTCCTTCACAGCTTGAACATGCTTTTTAGACACTTGGTGACTTCGGAAAGCCTTTTCGTTTCCAAAGGATTTTTTGCAAATAGTACAGTAATATGATTTATCCACATTTTGACCAGCGGAAAGAGCTTCCTGGGCTTCTAAACGTTCTTTAAAATTTTCAGCAGTTACTGGAGGTAGGTGGACAATTAAACGTTTCAAATTATATCTATGCCAATCAGATTTGTAATGCTCGCGTTGCATATCGCCATCTCGAAAACCAACTCTGCATGTAATGCAGGTGAGTAATGGGGCATCCCCAGCCCCATTGCGTAATTTTAACTGAGCAGCCGTCGTATCCATAATATTATTTAGATCTGGACCGTGGAAGACTTTCAGAGGTCTAATGAAAAATGACAGAATCAGCAAAGTCTGTAAGAAAGTAAAAAGTACAAACATGTATCAATATATTTACCTAGAATAAACTCATGTAAATAATTATAGTATATATTGTAGTCAATAGTATAGTTTAGTAAGGCTGCGGTATTCCCTAGATTCCCTATAAAGAAAAAAAAAAGGTTAATATCTAATACACTGGGGTTGAATGGCAGCAAAAGACTAGGACCTCTTTTCGGTGGCAATATCAATATCTTCCACCTTCCAAATTTCGATTAATTTGTAGCCAAAACTAAATACCTATAATAAAAATATTTATGTTGTGCTGGCTCATGGCACACTCTTTAATCTTTAATTGGTTGTCAGTGTTGATAAGTATCAGTAGAAAAGTAAGACAAAATATATTTTATGACCAGAACCAGAGTAATGCCAATAAAAATGAAATAGAAATCAATAAAATTACTGTGGTTGTGGTTGTATGTAACTTGACGATAAAGATGACCGTGACGACTGTGACGAGCGGCACCTCTTTACTCTTTAGTGGCCAGATGACGATGAATCGGAAGAATATTTATAGATATTTCAAAGTTTGTAATCACATGCAATGCAAGCATACGCATGCACTCAAATCGTGTAGTACGTAAGTGCTGCACAAAAGTTACAAATTATTGCGCCCGCTTGCTTGTGGTTGCTACAAATCCAACGGAAGGAAACTGCTGATCGCATTCAAATTCAAAAACGAAGATTGTGTGTGCGGCTGCTACTGTACTGGACGTGGACACCTGTGACCTGGGCTAGGACTGGGACAAAAGATTTCAGTGAATCGCTAAAACTAAAACAAGAATCAAATTCATTGTCATTCGCAAATCCACCAACAAAATGCCAACGGAAGATATTCAGTATTCTGAAAAATATAACGATCCTAACTATGAATATCGGTGAGTTCATATTATAGTTAGTAGCACACGAACACGGCTCGAATTATCAATAATGGTCAATAGTTTTTGCTTCTATGTCATGAATGTACATAAATGAAATTTTATTTCTGGCTTAGCCATGTTATACTTCCTCCCGATCTAGCCAAAGCGTGTCCTAAGACCCATTTGTTGACAGAAACGGAATGGAGAAATTTAGGGGTACAGCAAAGTCCAGGATGGGTTCACTACATGCATCACGCCCCAGGTATAATAAAATATCATCTTTGTTGCCTGTAAAGATAATTTGGACATTCATTCAGCATTATTATTACACATTTCGTCAATGCTAATAATAATATGGCACTATGAATGTGGGATCAGTGTATATTTGTTATAGTTGCGATTCTGCATGTCATCTGTTGAAAAACAGTAACAATAAAACTGTTGAATGTACCAATTCTACCCATCTTATCTACAATTAAAACTTACTTCTTTGCTATTTCTTTTCAGAATTCCATATTTTGCTATTTCGAAGGCCAATAGCATCTAACAACGGTGATCAAAATGGAGAATCATCATCCCGAAGTGGCATTACAGTGTAGATATAGATCTGTAAATGCTTTCGAATTCGAACTACGTTTAGATTCGAACTAAATACTTTTTTTAATTTTTGCACAATGTAAATGTGTAAATAAATCTAATAGGTACTTAGTAAAAAACACATAACAATACATAGTTCTATACTTTTCTACATGACTCCAATCAAAAAGAAATACCTAGGATAAAAAAATGGTTAAAATTAGGTAGGTACTAATAGTAAATAGTAAGTGTGAGTGTGATATTTACAGACCAGCAGTTCTGTTTATTTACTGTTTGTGTTTTTAATAATATTCAAATAAAATATACTGAACTGAGTTCATTCAAAAAACACATGTATGAATTGGAAATATTGGAATGACAATTTATTTTTAAATGGGCATTAAATTATGTTATATAATACAGACTTTACAGACATTAAGGTTCAGAGATCAGACAGATCAGACAATCTTCAGACTAATGACTTATAGACGGGCTGGAACTGGAAGTAGAGAAGGATTTGTCTACTAATCGTAAGGAGCTATACGACACGGAATAGGCCAGTCAGTTTCGCTTGTCAAGATGATAGGCGGCAGAGACCAATAATTTTGTATAAACTCTTTAGGAGTTTTTAGTTGAATCTTTCTGGATTTTTTCTTTTTCAATATATCCATCAAAGTTTTCTTTGAAGGCATCCATTGTGCTATTTCTCTCATACGTTGAATGTACTCTATTGCTAGAACTTCTTTTCCTTTTAGTCTATCCTCGTCGGTTTCAAGCTCTTCAGGAGCACGATCCTATAATGATTTAATATTTTTTAATTTATATGCGCGTGCGATAATTATGATGATAATTGGTAAGTATTATTGTTTATACTTACGACTTGGACTGTCAGCAAAGGATGATTTTCTGGAAGCCTTCCCACAGCTGCACACATAATAAAGGAGCACTTCAGAAATTCGAATATTCTTTTTCGAAAAGCACCCCTGTGTACACGACGATTGTATGGTTTTGTCTTTTCATAAACCCACCGTTCAAGAAACCGCTGTAAATCACAAATTAGGTAGTTTTATATTTTCTACTTAGTAGATTAACGAAAACGAATCATCCAAATAAATGCAATGCATGCATGATGATTAAGAAGAATTAACAACACATCAAATAGGGGCAAGGTGAGAATAATATCACCTAAGTGAAGCTACGCTAAAGCTAAACAAGAAATACAACTCCTCTCCTACTACTGCCTGCGTCGCACTCTTGCGAATTCCGAAATCTCGAAGAAGAATGAGCGCCGTCAGCTGCTCAGTGCTCATCAGCTCATCCAAAACTCTTTTTCAAACCATTTTTTGGATTAAAACGTCTCCCCAGTGCGTGTTGGTGTTTAGTCAAGCAGTTGATCGGAAATATTAATCGAGGATTGATTTATCTTCATCAGAAAGGTAATGGTAATTTTAATAATAGATACGCAAACATAAATAAATGAAAACTACTTTCTTGGTGTGCATAGGTGAGCAGGTAGTGTGCCTGTGGTAGTTGGATTTTCGATTGGGAATATTTATTGGGATATTAGGATTTGATTTAGGATGGAAAAAAAGGAAACTAAGTAAAAGTGAACTTACATCATGGATGTTAAAAAATCCAGTGATTACAGATTTTACTGTTGTAAACTGTGGTTTCTCTTCCCCGTCTTTAATTGCTGCGATTTCATCTTTGTCTTTATCGAATTCCCTCGAGTGTTCCATCAGAAATTTACAAAGTGTTTCTTCGGAACCCTTCCATAAAATCGGTAGTTTTAGTTAAGGAATTTTATGAACAGGAACTTATTATTAATTCGATTTGAAAGTTTGAATTCAAATGTATGTAGCTTTAAAGCCTATAAGGCCGAAGGCGTAAGCAGGGTCCGGTCCATCCAAGTCAAAGTATATAGTCAAGATATATAATGTGACCTGAACTCGGACTGTAAAATATATGCAAGTAAAGGTTGAAGGTTGCTTGTTCTCAAACACCCAACCAATAAAGCAAATAATATTAGTATCATGCAATTAGTGATAAAAGGGATGTGGGCTTACTTCAATAACATGAACAAAATATCTGGGGTAAATTAAAAGGAAACCAGTTGCTAATTCATCATAGCAAGTCGAGTTGAGAGTTTCGATTGTTTTACTGTGCCACGCAATCAGTTCTCGAGAACTCTCTTGATGGCTTGCCACTATTACTGTTCTAAAGAGAAAAGTTTTCTGGAAACAGTCCAGGAAAAAAGTTAATTTTATTTTTCGATATTTTCATTACTACATTCCATCTTTAATATTGGTACCTTTCCCTGCCGAAGAAGATGAGCCTCGACTGCGTCATATACACTTAAGCGATGACCTCTTTGAAATGTAGCTTCACTAGGAAAAGCTGAAAAAATTCCACCTCCTACAACTTTATCCACGAGTTTATCAAGGTGTGAGTGAGGAGTGGGTGTTTCATCTGTATACGAAATGCGACTTCTAGCAAAATATGAATCTCTAGTGTTTTCCTCTCTATCAGAATAGTGTTCATCTGAAGAATCAGAAATAGGATTATATTGTTCAAACTTCCTAGGTTCATTTTCTCCATCTCCATCTGCTTTTGTATACTCCCCTTCCTCGGCACTGTCATTATCGGTAGCGTACGAATGGATAATATTTTGCAATTCATAGTCACCTTTGCTCTCTCTTCTAGTCATTTCGGATTCCGTTTTTTCAGTTGGTTTTTTGAAAGGTTTTTTCACAGACTTATTACTTCTCATGCTTTCTGTACCCTTCAAGCCGCCATCAGTTGAATCCAAACCCGTATCAGGGGAAAATACCTGCGTCTTAGATTTCCGAAGAGATCTACGTCGTTGTTTTTCTCTTTTCTTCTCGTTCCTTATTAAGTCATCCTCGAGGTCCTCATCTGTCGGAGAGACTTTGTCTTCAAGTGAATGTAAACGCGAAGTGTTTAGTTTTATTGACCTATCTCCCGGAGACTTGGTAGAATCAGGATCTGTTGTTGGGTCAGTTGATTCGTTACTGTTATCTTTACCTCCCCCGGTACGAGCACTCAATTGTTTTCGAGATTTTCTTTTTTTGGCACTTGCAGCCGGTAAAACAACTCCACTAACTCCAGCCATTTTTATTCTTTATTTTTTCAGGTTACTCCGGAAGGCCTTTTTTCGACATCAAATCAAGACTTTTGTAGTGCACTCACTCACTCGCACCTCCACCGCTACGTTACGATTTACTAAAGTTTGCTTGCCTTGAATGGATCAGTTGAGATCCCTGATACGGAACGGACGGGACGGATTTTATCGATCAAGCTTGATCAGTTCTTGATTATTACCAAAGTTACCATATCTAATCTCTTGCGACAGAGGCCTGCAGGGGACAGCGCAGATTCAACCAAGCTTGGTAATAAATTGTAAGGAAAGCATACGCTACGCGGCTACGTTAGACTTTCATTGGAAACGAATTTATGTCCCTGTGTTTTCTCGGATCTGCTACGGCTGCAAAGGCCAGGAAAGATTATATTATAAAGTATTTATTGTACTCAGTATGTATACAAAACGCTTCATTAAAGGTCCTTCATTACACGAAGAAAGTCGTAATAGTGGCTGCTCGTCTACCCATCTTAGCGAGGTTCGTCCTCATACTTTTAGTGGTGATGAAGCAAAAAAGACTTACGATGAAATCATTAGCTTTCCTTCAAACTATATTTCCAATAAAGAAACAGTGAAAGAAGAAAATGTTATGAATTCCAGTAATGTCTCAGGGGTAAATTGCCATTCTAATAAAAGTAATGATATCTCTCCTAAGACTCCTAAACCAAGTATAGGTAGCTTGATGGGTATATGTGAGCGAAATGATTGTAAAAAATTGACTGAAATATTTGAAACAGTTGATGATGTAGACATCGATGAAACTGATCAATATGGATGGACGTTATTAATGTCTGCTGCTTGTGCCGGTGCCTTAGAATGCGTGCATTTTCTATTGCAAAAGGGAGCTGATTGGAGTTTAGCAGATAAGAAAGGACTGACAGCCCAGTCTTTAGCTAGTAAAAATAACTTTACAAAAATTTATGATTGCATTAAAAACTGGGAGAGAAGAGTTGAAAATTTTGGATTGCAAGAAAGTAGTGATACAGAAAGTGATTTCGAGCCGACGGATAATGACGATGACAGTAACCGTCATGAGTATTATTGTGAGTCTTGTGAAGTGAATTTTAAAAATAGAAAGTTACATGCCAAATCTATTGCCCATTTAGTTTCTACGTCAAAATATTTGACAAGCAAAACCCACTTTGGTATCCCTGAATCAAATATAGGCTTTCAATTAATGGTGAGAACAGGGTGGGATACCCAAAGTGGACTTGGGCCAGAAGGGAAAGGTCAAAAATTTCCCATAAAAACTGTTTTAAAGCGCAATAGGAAAGGTCTAGGAAACGAGCATGACCGAAAGGCAGCCCGAATTACACACTTTGCTTGTTTTGATTCTGCTGCTGTAGAAGGGAAATCAGAGGAACGTTTAGAAAACAGGCGTACTTTGCAGAAGAAGGAGGATTTACATAATAGGCGAAAGGAAAGACGAAAAGAAATAAATTTCAGACGTGAATTGGGATCCATGTAGAAAAAATGGACCCGCAGACTACTAAAATTATCACATCAGTAACAGAGTTGGAGCAAACAGCGCAAGAGATTCTCAAAGACCGTAAGATGATAGTTGATTTGGACAGAATCAGAAATGGAAATAGGGAAGCTTTAAGATATCTGATGAAAAAAACCGACGATCAAAAGTCCTGGTTTTTGACGGAAAGCAACTTTCTCCAGAAAGATACAAATACAATACGCTTGTCGTTGGAGAAAGGTACATTTTTGTTTTCTAACCACCTTTAAATAAGTTGGTCATCGTAGTATCTAGGTTTGCCGTTAATATTACTGTCTTTGTCATGTACTTAATCAGTCCAAAAATCCTTCTGTATCTTACGATTTTGATATTTGCAGAACAAAAGGAGTTGGATAGTAAAATTAATAATCTTCGAAATGGAATGAAAAAAAAGATGGACATAATTCGCGATTTGGAGAATAAGCCTGCTCTAAAGGGATTTAACCTTCAGCCGCTCGATCCCGAAGAAGTCAAAGCAATTTATCAAACCATCGGGAAATAAATAGCTAAAAGACTAGACTTTAAAAAATATACTGTTAAAAAATAATTAATTACGATTGCTTAAGACTTATTTATACCGAAAAAAGTTCATGCTGGAAAATGAACAGTAGTAATTTTTGTACAACTGTAGTCTGTATTGCAAACTAAATAATCAATGCTGAAAATCCAAAAATTAAAACCCTTCTTTAAACTTAAGACAGCTACATTTAGTGTTTGACTTTATTCAATGGCTAGATTAACACACAGTTAACCCACGCTAATATTATTATGTAGGTTTGTAAATACTATAGCTAAGCTATTACTATTTCAGACCTACTCTGTCTTATTAAGTTATGCAATAGTAGAGTTTCTTAGCAGATAATATAGCTAAAAAGTTTAAGATTGACAATGAAGAAATGAAGATTCATATTATTAATTATTTATTACTAGAATTACTACTCTATTTCCTTGTGTACAAAGTACACAAGCAAACTGTTATTAATTTATACTCTTATTTTGCATTCCTAAATATTGATTACAATTTTTAAACTACAACAGTAATGTGATGATTGAGTTGATTACAACTACAACAGTGATGTATAATAAAGGTTGTTCGAACAAACCTAGTAATTAGGGACCAGGGATTTGAGCACAGCTATAAAGGATACAGTTAGTTCAAATTTTTTACACAGGCAGTTGCATGACCCTGGGTGAAAGTAACCTCAAACAAGTGTCAAGGCATCCAGCAGCCCAGGCAGAGTTAAATTTCGAACAAGACGTCCCTACGTCACCCCAAATAATGGGTACCGTTACTGTTGATGAATTTCCTGCCACATTGTTATCCATTACCATAAAAAAACTTGAAGCTAGTCCTTATTTCTTATTAACCTACATTTACATAACACGTCAAACAACCAAAATGTCACATAAGAACAATTAAGGAGCGTTACTTTGATAATTATGATGAATATCATATCGCTATCCTATCCTGGACAAAATTTCTTATTCTCAATTCTGATAAATTCCACTATACCAAACAAAGACTGCTAGTGTAATAAGGAGATCAGTATAATTCACAAATGCTATATTGGTCAACTGACAGTTCTATAGTTAGGGTGCTAACAATAAGGCAGGTTCATAGTACTTGAATACTATTATATGCAAGGTAAGGTACTACCTTTAATTGTATTAATCTGTACATCTTATGTTAATTTTCTGTTAGGTAAGGTCTAGTTGCATACGCTCGAAGGGTTTTTGGATCATACAGTTGGCGAATTTTGTTGAACATATACCTGAAAAAGAATAGCAAATTGTCATACTGACCATCATAGGTTCCGTCAGAGGAGACAAAAGCCTTATGATGAATTATACAAAAATGATAGACAGCTTCAATCGTTGCTAAATGTGTTATGGGGTTCCCTCTTTGGTAGCGCCAGAATAAAGATTCAATACCACTTAACTTCACTTTAGGCAAATCTGAAGAAAACAAATTAGTCATTGCTTATATAAGCTAAAAAGATATATATTAAAGATAAATATATATTATATTAAAGAGCTCACCAACAATTTTTGGATCATGAACAATTCTGTACGTTTGATTCCATGTAGAATCTATAAAAATCACCCTGTCATATGGAAATTTTCCATCATTTTCTGTTTTGACGCGTTGCATAAACTCCTCCGCATCTTCAGCCTCATCAGCCGGAAAAATTAAGATACTCTATTGGTATATATTATGGTTAGAGATTGAAATTTATATTTGTTTGTGGATTTGCTATTTTTTAAATGCATACTTTTTCCGTATCTGGTAGTGTTGGGTATAAATGAATTCGAACACTTTCAGGAGCCAAAATTGGGCCATGGATTGCAGTACTTTTTCCGTCAATTTCTTGCGGGTGTTTAATTATATCCACTAAAAGAGGCAACTATATAATTGAACCAAATTGTAATTAATTAAATATTTGTGTCCACAATCTAACTAATCGTTAGATCTAGATAATAATTTCATTATATTATTGTTTGTGACCTCCAATTATTCAAAATAATAGTTTTTGTAATCGAACCATACCTTTAATTTAGGAATTTTTCCTACTACAGGAGACATGGGTATATAGCAAGTGTAACAAAAGAATTTTCGCGATTTGGAACATTCAGGACACTTTGTTCTGCCTTGTACCTCGTCCAAAAATTCGTACGCATCGATCTTGCAACCTTCAAATGCATTCTTCTTAGTTATTCCTTCGTTAACTCTCGAGTTTGGCAAGTATCTATTTTCCGCCATCGTTACAGAGTTAACCAAATTAAATGGTAGAATTTTATCCGGGTATTTCTATTGCTTTACAGTTTATACACTGCGTGCTGTTGACGATTGGTTTTGGTTCAGAGTTCAGAACGTATTGTTGATAGTTATTTTAAAAACCTAAAATAAAAAACGTTTCATACAATTATTAACTCATGTGATGAACATTATATTTAATTTATACAAAATATTTGACAGCATTGTGCTACATCAGGGGAAATTATTGGCTGGCTGAGAAACGCAAATAAGATTGCATATTTGGTTTATTGAGTGCATTCAGTAATTGTTACATAATAAACAGTAACAGGAAAGTCTTTTTGTGCAAGTACACATTACACAATCATGATACAAGATTACAGTTATAACTTATAAGTCAGTTCAGAAACTTCTTTTTTAACCACATGATATATTACTCAAGAATTTCACTACATTGCACGTAATACAGTGCAGTGTGCAAATTTAGTAAATTACAAGAAGTTCTAGGACACTACATACAACGTATGAACTAATAATAATATTTACAAACACATAAGTTCATCATACATCAAAATTAATAACTAACACAATACAGTAACTTTACTATGTATAACAGTTTAATGTTATGTTATACTATACAAGTTATACAACTACTTCGATAAGCATAATATGTTATAACATAATATTATTATGTACCGTATGTGTACGGACATTTCAAGTTCCTGTAGGGTCACCGTGAGGTTGACAAAATTGTAATCCTGTAAATGTTACCAATAATGTTTGAAATCAGCAAGTGGGACATGGCATTGACCTTGGCATGACCATTACAACATACTGTATAGTTTATAATTCATAATACTATATGACACGTTGAAATAGAGGCTGAAGTGTAAATAATTTACATTCCAACTATTCCGACCGAAACTGATGTTGACGATGCCGACAAAAATAGATCCCTAATGACTGATCTGCAGTTAAGTTGATGTTGATAACTTGATCACAAATCAACAGCTGTTCAAAACGAGGTAATCCTTTTCCATTTCAGGACATAATACATTTAAGTATATCCTACTTATGTATGCATATTATTAGATAAAGTGTCGTTGTGAGCATCAGTATTTTTATATTATTATTTATCTATTATACACTCTACTACGTATTTGACGAAAATGTGATTTGTTCACAATTGTTTAAAGTGGATGTAGAATTCTTTTGAAAAGATAAGAATTAAAGATTAAATCGACATAATATATGATTTTTCAAAAAAGGAAGGAACTATGAAATCAGTTACAAAACTACAAAAGATTCTAAGTCTAGCCTATTTAATATGTCTCCGTATTGGTTTAATTCAAAGGGCATGTTTACTAAAACTCCCAAGAAGCACCTAACACAAAGTAATATTATCTGGTTGGCAAACATCATAAATTGCTAATATTTTTGAAGTACATAATAGAGCGAGGATTTGCTCCAGGCTATGCCTTTTCATGGCTAGAATGATTTAGGTTTAGGCATAGTAATTATTGAAATGGAGACTATCTACAGCAAGAAACCTGAACATCCGTTTTCAAGATTTAGTAATATAGCACAGCAAAAAAATCAACGTGGCTGGTTAGACCGAAATAGCCAGGTAACAGTTTGGTACGCTACATAAAGTATACCAGCAATGACAAAATATCGTTCTCTCTCTTTTCTCTCCACTGCGTCTTCCTCAACTGCCAGAACACGACGATTCATTCGGCCCAGTTGTTCTCTTAAATGTTCTATTTCGGCAATAAATTCGTCTCCAGGATCTGCGTAGCCGGGACTTCCAAAAGATGGGTCTCCACGATTGCTTCTAAACAAAATATACAAAATTGGTGTAGAAAATAATATCATTCTTTTAATTTTTTCCCCAAAAAATAAACATCTAGAGTTTTTTAAAGACAAAATTTGAATTTAGCTACTTCATATTATACCTAATGACTAGAGAATTGTCTCCCCCTCCGAGACCAACTAATCCACCGTTATGAATTCTACTTGAAGCAAATCTAGCACGATTATTTTCGACTACAAGAGTCTCTTCATCTCCATCAGTTGAAGTGCATTCTGAAACAGTCCTTGAAGGCTTGTCAAGGGTTATTTGTCTCGGTGGAGTCTAAATTAAAAGGGCAAATATCATATATTTCTCAAAATCAACAATCGTATTATGTGACAATGACAATAATGTTATTTGTTACACACCGTAAATATTATTATTGAACTTTGAACCTATATCTCAAAAAATACATTTTAATGGAATTAAAAACTTTAACATACCTGAATTCGGATCATTTCTGGATCTGGAGGCATTACTACAGCTTCTAATTGAAGCTCACGGGGAAGGGCTTTTGTACCAACGTGTTGCTCGCGTCCTAAAAATGTTAAGCTATACTTTCGTGAATTGCTTATTATTTATTTATTCTCAGATAAGGCAATTTTAATAAAAGGAAAAATTAATCGAACCTTGAACAATAATCCGATCTGGAACTTGCATGGAAAATTTATCCATATTTCCACCATACCGATTCCAGTTACCATTCATCTCGTCACTTTCGCCGTCACCGCCTATTTTATACCCACCAAATAGTAAGCCATTAGACTTAGGCTAGTAAGTCTTCAACATATTATACTCATTTTGGAAGGAAATATCGTTATGCAAAGCTGTAATGCGATAAGGACAATTTTATAATCACATTTTTTGGTTCTGCTGATTACAATATTTCTAAGATATTGAGGAGTTGAAGACAAAATTTGCATTCTTACTTACCTATTGCTCACACTACTCATACGCAGTACTTTAGACTTGCAAAGAAAGAAAGAAATCAAAGAAAAATATAAATATATAACAAAATAGTGACTTGATGACTACTGATTGATAAAACTCAGAATCGATGTGTACAGTACATGCGCCCATTAATTTTAATATGGCTTTGGTACGATGGATAATATATAACGTTGGCTAAATATAGTAAATACATTTACAAGATACAACGCAAAATTCAAAATTCACAGGTTTAAAACACTAACATCATTTAATTCAATATAATATAACGCTTTAACTAACTATATCATTTTCCATGCAGACAGTATTAAATGACGTACACTGTACATATTATATAGTTTCTTTCTGTGTCCGTCCACAAACTAATCTGTAAACTTTGCTTAGACGTTAAGTTAAACTACAAAATTATGCTGCATTCTTTTTTATGGATATGTGAATTGGATCTATAAAGTTATTTAATGTTATATTTATAACGCGTAGTAATTTACCCAAATTTGACACATTTTTTGTTACGTTACATTTACATATCTACATCAAAGAGGGAATTTTCATAGCCAGCCAGCCAAAATTTCATGGAAATAGTATATAAATTAATTATTGACCGTAATGGCAAAATGAAAATAAATAAAACGGGCATACCAGTAACACGAATTTTCTTCGGCACTTGCATTTTGTTAGAAATTTCTGCAGTAAAGTTTGGGTCATAGGTACTAGCACCTGAATAGTCAATGTCACTTCGGCTACCAGAAAAACCCCTCATGGGGGAAGACCCTCCACTAGACATAACTTCGAGCGTAATTTACTACAAACCAAAATGTAAGTTAATTTAGTATCTTTGCGTGGATTACTTTTTAATAATTAATACATAGCAGTACTTATTACATAACCATTACGTCCATAGTATATAATAAGGAAGGGGGTGAATATTATATTATATCATCTGACCCCTCCCCTGTAATACATTAATTGCTTTTCAGCAGAAATATCGAAGTGAGGTTGGCGAAAATTAAAGATCTCGGGTCGAAAGTGGAAACGGCTATCTAAGTTGCCAAAAATGACTTCTATAGGGGAGAAGTTCTATATCACTTGACTTTGCCTTCTCCGTCTTGGGACTTTGCCAGTCAACTATTATAACTATATGAACTAAGCAGCTCGATTCGTCCATATTACAGGACAATATCAGGCATAATGATTATTAGATAAATGATTATTAGATAAATAAATATAAAAAAATATTGTTACATATGAAATTATTACTTGTATTTGTATCGTTTGTTGTCTCATTTGTTGCTTTCAGTATTCAGTTTTGCAATACGACACGACGAATATTCTTCAAAATATAACGTATCAACTATGAACATGAACTTACGTATTGATCATAATTTTAACATATACACCGAGAAAGAGTGAACAATACCAACTATCAACTATCACAATTTTTAATTAGTCAATTCATTACAATTTGATATTTCCACAATAAAAATTAAATCACAACCACAGAGACAGACAGAAAGTAGAAAGTACCACTTTTTCACATTTTTACAAATACATTTTCAAAAATTATCGACGGGTCGATATGTAGCCTCAAGCCTCAAACGCAATCTCAATAACAAACTATTATGCTCTTTCCGTCTTCCTTCAAAGAATAATCAAAATCAAAAGTCAAAGTTATCAGCATTACACATACTCATGTGACACACGCACGCTTTTGCGCTGATGATGACATTATAACCCCCACAAAACCATTATGTGTGGAAGTGGATCGGATCGGATGGTTTTGGCCTTTATGCTAAAGCTGGCTGGCGGGCCTGAGAAAAATGTGGGACCATGAGACCATAATAATATTATGGTCCCGGGAAGGAAGGTACCTGCCCGGAAAGGGAAATCGGGAAGCTTTCCCGGGAAGGAAGCTGTTTCCACGGGAAACGGGAAGCTTCCCGGGAAGGAAGTTGTTTCCCGGTCCCGGGAAGAAAACATTTTTCTCAGGCCGTATGTCTGGTAAGCTATAGCTGATTGCTCTTAGGTTGTTTTCTAAAGAACTGGAAGACAATAAAAAAAGGTTTTCCCTGGGGACGTGGGGCATAGAGAACAATGCATTGGTTAGGAGCGGAATCCCCATTGTCTTCCAGTTCTTTCGAAAGCGACCTAAGAGCAATGAGGTGTATTTTGCATGTGTGTGTATTTTTAAATATAAAAGAGCTAAAACCTAAAGATAACTCTGTATTACCTACGAACTGCGAACACTGCGCGTGCGCCCTGGATTGATATGCATTTGAAAATCATGAATTTAATAGACACCAGTGTGTTTTAAAACAAGCTGAGTTTCAATACAAATTGCAACATATTATACAAGATTATAATAATACTATGCGTACGGGAACTATGACGTAAGATTTTTTATTATTTTCCCAGTATTAACCAAGGAACCTATAATAAATATACTGATAAGGAAGGGAAATAGAATCAATTTTGAATCTCCATAGTAAAATACTGCAAATGACGTCACTCGGGACTATCAAAATACGTTTTAAAAAGT
>JABASH010002772.1:0-18825 GCA_019776445.1 Tomocerus maximus | reverse complement strand
GTATTTTACATTTATGTACAGTTATTAAATTACTTTCATTGCAAAATTCATCCTTAGTAGCTGTAGATATATGAATGAGCATGGTTCTAGTCTCATTGCTACACTAAACGTAGTTAAAAATTCTCTTAGAGAATCTTCCGAACAAATGAATCTTGTTACTTAGCTCTACAAATTGCAAGGCAATTATAAGACTCGTCTTGAAGGCAGACTAGGCAAGTGGAAAAATAAAGTAGCACTATTAGAACCGTATCTGTGGAACAAACATACGAATATTTTTGTAAATATTGTTCACTAAGGACTATATTACATGTGAAGTTCAATTCAAAATTATATTACTAATATTAGATATCATGTGAGTGTGTTTGCTCTTAAAATCTCGTTTTTCAAACCACAATGGCTAATTTCACAGTTTTCACTTTTCTGAGGATATGGGTACAGTACAGTATATAATTAAGACTAATGACTTAGCAGTGCATTAAATGTAAGTTTTAATTCTGATGTGCAAACCAGAAAAGCGTTCCGCTATCTACAAATAGACAATTCATTACAAATTATATGGTAGCACATCTTTCTTCGGACAAAGATATCTGAAACTTTAATATGGTCGCCTGGAAGTTTATTGCGCATTAATGCTTTACATTTATGTCATAAATCATATTATAAATCAAACTATCTGCTATTTGGACCATCTAATCGAAATACATAATGTACTCTACTCAGTAGTCCCCTGTATGTAAATTTGATTTTGCTATATCACTTAGCCAGACAGTAATTCCTTAATCCAATTAATTGGTACCCAAAGTAATCTACAGTTATCATTTTAACACTTTCAGTTTTAGTAGTCAAGGAAAGTGAATACAAAGAAAGTAACTTACTTTGTTGGCAAAGCTACGGATGACTTCTCGGCGTTTTAAGTTGCTCTCGCCATCAAGATTAGTCGTTTCTATGTAACACAACCCATTTTCATGATCACTGGTACGGAGAACGAGAATGTCGGCTGGTATTCTATCGTTACAACTTAAATGAACAACGTCTCCGACTCGAATTTCTTTCCATTTCATCTTTTCAAAGCCTTTTGCGTCACTGTAAGGAAAAACATTTCATCTTACCGTCAGTTAAATCGATATTAGGCACTTTGGATATTTGGCACACCATATACCATGATAAACCTTTGTAAAAGAATGTCTGCATATACTATTACGGTTATTGTCACTTTTTAGTAGCTAATGAGAGTCACTTCGGTTGATTCATATTGCAGAATACAAATATATATCATGTTACGTTGCAAAATTTTATTAGGTTACTAATAATACTAATACATACTAATAATAACTGTTGGAAAAATATAAGGACACCGGTTAATAATATTGTGCATAAGATATGCACAATTATTAATGGACACAAAACTCTTATGTTTTAACTGATATGAATGAACGGATTGAATCCTATTTCCTACACTATTAACTGTCAATATTATAGAAATGAGCAAGAATTGAGGAAATGACTTTAAATGTATGGATATTTACAAAAAATGTCTGCCCCAAATTGAGTTTGTCTCAATGTCCCAAATCATCAGAATGCAGCTCAACCGTGAATCATTTGTTTAGTAAATGAGTCTCTTAGGATATGTTGTTCCCGAACTGGGTGGATTAGCAAATACTTAGAACTTGAGTGTTCAGGAAGAGTAACTCTATGCCTCAAAATTATCCATAGGATTATCTGGTATGTATAATGGCACAGCATATCATGTTACAATTAAGACTCATGGAAACTTGTGGGGCTGAATATCCATTTGTAAGTATAAATTACAATTTGTACTCATTGCTGAGAACATAAGAGTCAAAAGAAGATTAGTATCCATAATTATTGGTAAACTCGTAGTAACATTTCTTGCTCTGCGCATACAAAATTCGAAAATAAATGTCATGGGATTTGAGGAAAAAGGAGCAGAGATTAATTCAGATAAAGTAATTTCTCCGGAGCGGAGAAGTAAAGCGACGGGACTAAGTTTGTAGATGTCGATCTGAATTTTTCATAAGATGTGCGGAATGGAAATGCTATTTTAGAAGAGTGAAGAACAAATATATTTGGATTTATATTATGCATGACAGAACTCAGTCCCAGTGCCTATACTGTTGTGTCTCGAACGAGTCTATTTGCGTATACATACTATTACATACATACATGTCGTAGATGACAGCGAGTCTCACAAAGTTCCGTTTGATTACTTCTGCTGAGGATTATTTTTCTCAGAGTGAAGTAGATCGCTGAAAATAGCAGAATAATACGAGATAGTCGATATTTGATACTAAATAGAGCGAGTCGTACGGTTGCAGATAATATGCAATATAAATAAACAGTAGCAAGCAAGATCTTCTCTAAAACTACAATTGTACGTATATCCACTGAGATGAAACACTGTCTGTTTCAGATTTCAGAGTCGCGCAAAGTTGAGAGGAGAGTGTTTCTACAGACTCAACAGTAACAGAGCGTGCAGTTTGAAACAAACACGTACACTTAAGCAATGAACGTGCAGTGAATGAAATTAAATCGAATAAACGAGTAAAGTTTTCGAGGTTGATCCGTTGATCCCACTTTGTTTTAGTTGCACTATTTATCAGAATCCTACATACAACAATCTAGTATAAATTACCTATATATAAATTATATATAAATTATAGAACTATAAACAAAATCTTTCTCGCTCTTCCATTTGCAGTCTAGAATATTTACTGCATATTACAGGCCTAAACAATAAGACAAATCTTTTCATTTTCATCAACGAACAAGGAATACGCTTCATTTACTTTCATTAAAGAATCCCTTCATCTTCCGATGTTACGTTTCACCATCTGCACAAATGTTGAAAGGGGTGACGAATGAGCAATCTCTGAAGCGCTCGCAAAAATACAATTCGCTATTAAGCCTACTCAATCAGCAACTTCATTTTAGGCATTCGCATCCACATGTCTTTATTACTTTCTTGCCTATTTCATGCATGCTTACCAAATACCAAATAGTAGTAACTCAATAAATCTAAAAAAAAGTATCTTAATATATCATTTCCTTCCGTAGGTACCTACAATACTGGTTCAAAGACAGAATGACAAAAAAGTTAGTTCTTTAGTAGAAAATACTATACAAACAGGAACAAACAAAATAAACACTGACAACAAACAATGAAAATATGAGAAGAAAATGATTTCCATTTTCTGCTAAAACAGTTGTTGTTGTTGAAAAAAGTAAACTCACTTATTCTACTTTTGCGCAGTTACGTACTTCTTCCATGTAAAAATATATTGCACAAGTTCAGAGCACAAGCCCTATGTCTGTAGTCGTTGTGCCTTTCTGAAAATATATATAAAATTTAGAACTATATGCAAAATAGATAGACATTGGCGCTAGCGAATTTTCATTAAGAAATTTTCAATTAGCTCTCTGTTTGCAATTTATTCACACAAGTTCAAACGTCTAGCAAAAGTTGGAAATTGCTTAGGTAGGCCAGTGTAAATTTAGCCTATTATGACATGGCTATAGAATTCAGTTAGACTATAAAGGTTTTTCTGAATGCATTATTACCTGTTCTAATAGGGATACATGCAAAATTTATGAATTTATAATTTGAATTCTGAATAATAAATGGCAAGGATTGGCATCCATGAATTTTTAAGTGGTATTAATGTTGCGCCAAATTGCTAAGAGACATATTAAATGTATTTCAATGTTGCATCCTGTTATGAAAACTAACCTGTGGCTCCCTTATCAACACCTACGTTATTGCCAAAGAACACAACGCCTTTAATTCAACTTGTACTTTGACCTGATTACTGCATTGAGTTAACAGCAAAAATGCAAGGAGCCACTTTGTCATCGGTGTCTATACAAAAAGAATTGCGAGGATCTTCGATCTTCACCCTCGACTTTCTACTACTCAACTTAAACGCAGTTATTTGGGCATTGGGACACCACACAAGAAAGAACCTCCCACGTGCTGTTGACGATGGCTGATAGAGAAAACGATAACTACACTGGGCTACCATACTCTAATATAATCCTAAAATTGCTGTACAAGGAAAAGTGTAACAAACAATTACAATTATACACTTCACATACTTCAGAACTACATGGCTGAGACGGCAAACAGCCAACACCTAAAATATTTTTGCACAGCCATAATATTAGTAATTACTACGAACATACATACATTGTGCATTATTGCGTTTTCATATTATCATCTACTAAAGTGCAAATGTAAAGTACCACTTGTACACATCAGAATGGTAGGTGTGTTCACTTGTCACACTACAGTTCTATCGTCAACTTGTTTTCTACCATTATTAGCATAAGTCGTAATTGCAATCTGCTTCTGCATATATACTGCCAGTACATTTATTCTTGCACTAATATCTATTATGTAAACTTTATTTTTATGAACTTCAGACGTATTTATTTGCATGCTGCCAACAACCAGGTTGTCTTTCAATAGTACCAATATTTTGCATCTTTTACGACCATTGTCATTGGCATCAACCACAATCACATTGAAACCTTTATTTTTAAACTATTTTAAAAAATTGGTCACATAGACCCTCCATCTCAAACACATTTATTCCATTTTCCACATCTATTTTATTAATATGGATGGATTGAATATAGTAAAATAATAGCCAAACTATTTTAAATTACGCACAAATGTTTCAAATATTTCAAATTTTGAAAGGAATCCCAAAAAAGTTACTGAAACTCTAACTTAGTAGAAGCATGGCCGTGTGTAGAAGTGAGTACTCGTACACGCAGTAGACATACAGGTAGCACAATAAAAAAGGTAGCGGAGGAAATGTCAAAGAGGATTACATAGGAACTCAATCGACTTTTTTCTAAAAGTCGAAAATCCTTTCGCATGGCAAAAATGCTATCAGTAGGGGAAAACTTTAGAGGAGAGGTGAATCGGATTTGGTTTATGTCTCGTCTAGTGAACTCGGAGACAATGCGTGTCTTGGTCCTCAAAGTTAGGAAAACATGCAAACACCTAGTAGGCTGCCATATTAAATGACATGGACATGACAACGACAGACCGTAAAGTGGAAAAACCTTTGATCCTGCCGAATAGCTAACATGACTCACAACGAAGTATCACGGAAAAATATTGACGACCGAGCTGCTCGAATTGAAAATTTAATTGCATGACATGTCATTAAATCGCGTGTGGATGGACATTCGAAGAAGTGAGCAATAATACACTAGACACACTAGATAAAGATGTTATGTAATCCACCTCCCATAATAAGTAGGGCAGGGCTCCAGCCAGTCTTATAGTCTTAAGTAGAACACAACTCAATAGGTAATTACTGAAACAATTATGGGACAAAAAACACCCGTAGAAGTAGGTCAATTAATTTAATGTAAATTTACACATTTCAGTTATTATATACGCAGTAGGAATATCCTACAATCTACTTTATAATTAGTTCCATTGGAGTAAACATTCTAAACATGAAAAACTTTGGAAAATGTCAATAAATATTCCAGATTAATTAAACCTAAAGTCCTGAGAAATCTCATAACGTTCATTTATAAAACCTCAATTGGTTTTTACCATAAAAGAAGACACTGAAGACGGTTTATTAAATGCGCTTTTATGTGCTGGTGCTATCAGAACTGGTATTAAGTAACGCTTGCATTATCTCTTGAAATGTACAGGAAGGTAAAATATTTTGGCAAATCAAGAGGTTGGCATTACATAATGTGGGATAACGAAGATGGCAGATACGCTATTCTTGTACAACCTAGAAAATATTATGGGATATGAACTGAAAGTGAAACACTACAGCGACTTCAAGATAGATGAGTTAACGATAAGTACAAAAGATCTGGCCAACATCTTTTCATTGTTCCTAGAAAATGTAACATTTGCTAAGCCAAGTACTAAACAATGTTATGACTGTTGTAAAAAAAGATATTCAGCCAGCAACCCCAAGAACTGAAGTCATCATCAGCGAAACAACTTAAACGTGAGACTTGCGGCCAACACACTTCAGTTACAATGACTGACAGGACAGACATACAAAGAAACCCGAAGATCGTTATGAGCATTTTATTTCCTTTTTCTCATTTGAAAACTTTACATGACATTTGGATTCTGCCTTCTTTGAAATGGCAAAACTTCGTCTATGAAATTATACAATTGTAAGTAATCTCATTTAGTGACTAAATATTCATAGTTGCGGTGAGTATTATGAGCATGAGTAATAAGTATTCCGATGCTTAACTATTAGCCCACACGAAGGAAATATTCCAACAACAGCCTGCCTCAAATTAGTTCACTGTCTTATTGTTTATTCTACTATGGCATTGGCATTACTGAAAACATGTACGCTTCATTGTCTCAAATGCATGAGCAAAGGTATAAATAATGGGATGCCACAAATGCTTTATTGATCAAATGAATTTCTGCATTCATACTCGGAACATTTTTGGTATTAAGGTGTTCTTTCGCAACTCTTTGACAAAAGAAGACCTTAGCAAATGTAATAAAGGTAGCTATTTACTTACATTATTAACGGTTACGCTTTCAAGTAGAAAGCAGAAAACACTACTAGGGGATTCAATAGACCCAATACGCAAACACATTTCTTCGATTTATGTTTTTACAGTATTTCCTTCCGAGAAAACCATTCTTGTGTTTACTCAAATCAAAATCCTCCAGAATAATCTCCCTATTTTTCTTTTTTGTTCTGTGTCAGTAAAGCAAAGACACATTAAAATATTATTACCCTAATAAAAGACCCATGATATATTTGGTATTTACGTTGCATTGTAATGTTCGTTGCCATATTTGGAAATACCTACATGCCACAGACAATATTATTGTACACGACATCGTTATTGTGTATCATGAATGATCGTCATACTATGCGTGAGCAAAGATCACATCAGTTGCCATTTCAATTTCCATTGTATCTCTGTGGCTCATTTTTTTATTTTGTTAAAGGCAACAAAATCTAACTTGTGAAAGTAAATTGCTAAATAATAATACTTTTGCTCAGCGGGCATTCATGAGAAATACATTCACTCCATTTTAAAATTCTCCTGCTTAGTATAATCAATTCCAACAACCATTACAGAATTTACGGTAGGGATTTTACGACTTAAGCAGCAGAGCAACTTGACGGAAGCCAAACAACCGCAAAATAACATCATTCCACTGTCTACATTTCTAACATCCTATTCACAACGAAACGCAAACATCTTCTCATAAAAGAAGAAGCTATTATTGTTTTGCATAAACGTACGTTCGAGTAGAAAACAGGGCCGACCTAATAAATGTATGCCTTCAGTCATTCATTATTCTGCACAACCCCAAACCCTTGATTACCTACTACCAGGTATTCTAAATTCTAAACCATAAACGGTGAGCTTTGCTCGCTAGAATTTTCTGTGCAATTTGAACCAACCGTTGCTTAACTACCAAGAATAACAATGGCCCATGTAAGCAAAATGCAAATAAAAATTCCTTCGCTGCTGGCCTTAAATTCTATATTAATTTTCATCCTAATGCTGTGTTGATTTATGTAAAACATTGATAATAAATACTTCTTTAAAGGGCGATTTTGATAACCAAAGTGGTTTTCCTGTCCAATTTGGCTTAGTGAATTGTCTTTAAACACTTTTGCAAACTGTAAATGTAGCAATAAGACAAAATATAAAAAATGTGTACATTAAAGACCAATGAACCGAACAGTGGATAAATATAGGACATTAGGAAATTACAATATGTAAACAAGAAATTTCTGTAGTCGTTGTTCTGTTATATAGTACGACCTAGTATATTATGTGGAGTAAAGCAGCAATTTGCTATACTTGCTTAATAAATGTGGAGAATGTAATTACTGCACATAAAATGAGTCACCCACATACATGTGCCATAATAAATGTACCTAAAAGTGTAGTATTATGAATGGAAACTACTAACCTCAGCTCAGATTTGGCAAATAAAATACGGCATTTATACATTATGTTTATGTAATGGGTTGCCCCTATTCATGGAATAAAGATGCATTAATGGAACAGAGCCTCCCTATACTCCGTTCATATAGTAAATCTTGAGAATGATTAGATAAAGAACTATTACGTCGGGTTATAATTACACACTTTTACATTTGACTTTTGAACGTGTGACGTAAGTCTAAGAGTGATTAGTAAGTGTGGGTGACTTTATAGGTGCAGTGAACGATGTCACGAAATATTTCGTCTCATAATAGGTCCCCCTAAGTAACAAACAGAAAAATGCAAATCGCTGAAAAATGAGTCCGTTGCACTCGCCTTCCATCACCCAATTTAACTCTCTCTAATACTCTACTTTCATAATATCCTATGGAGTATTTAATGCCACTACATAAAATGCTTGGTTACTCATAGCATAGCTAACTGTTAGACTTGAATGGTGATTGAATAGCAGGTGGATGAATGATCGAATTCTCTTTTACTGCCAATTGAACAAGAATGCTCTACAATACTAACAGACTGCAAATTGCAATCATGAAGGTGAAGCTAAAATATAATAGAGTTCTATATTAAAGTAGAATGGCAAAACTAGAACATGCACATAAAATGTGTCCTGTAAATAATATCACTCTGCAAAATTATTTACAAAATATCAAATGACAGCATTCAATATGAAATTCATTGCAGCTGTTCTGAGTATGCATTAACTATGGACATCAATTTCATTTTTTTGGGGTTAGGAAACTGTATTGTACGTCTATCAATGCATATGGACAGTTTACATAGCTTTTTATGCATGAAATCTAATTTGTTACATTTTATTACAATATTTACATTACAAATAATACCGTATAATTAGAATTAATTCGGTTCCATCAAAATAGTTAACCTCTCCGGGGTCAAATATTATTTTCTCACGCTTACAAGGCTTTCAAAAAATAATTTACATACATTTACACTCTTAATAGTTCACCCTCCCCCGGGTCAACTACTAATTTTTCACAAAAACCTTTAGTTTTGAAACAATGGTTGACCCTGGTGAATAAATTCGAGTTATACGGTATTTACTTTGATACTTCACATAAAGAACTACAGGAAATTGAGTGAATCAAGCTGCTACATAAATTTGCTGGTTTATTGGACATTAAATGGACGTTTAAATTGACGGTCGCTTTTTAGTAGCATGAAGATTGTTTATACTTTGCATAAACTTTTTGCACTTTTCATTTGCTCTTTTATCTATTTCTATGAAAGTGTGGAAGTTATACAAAGGCTGGATACAAAGTCATTAAAATTTATAAAGGAATAATATAAATGTGCGTAGTTAAGTAAGTTTGCTTTGCAGCAATATATAATGTTGCTTCTTTACTTTTTATTTAATACTTAGCATTTCTTTGCCTATTGAATAATTGACATCTGAAGACATAGAAACTCTTCAACTTGTTCTGCAACTTAACTAGTGACTCCCCATGTCCATCGTTCATGGTACACTACGTTGAAAATATTCTCATTGTGAATACTAGATATTGATTTTTTCGCCTTGGTTATTTTTCTGATGACACAGACAACACTTGCTAAGAATAAATACTAACTATGTACACTATAATATTAATACAGTAGGCACATGCTTAAAAATGCTGACCCTGACACTTAGCAAGAGAGCTTATAATATTATTACAGGCTTACCAATAATGTAAGTTCATTTTAATGTTCAGGTTGGGTGAGCAAAAAAGTTTTGCTATTATAAACACAATGTTGTTACATTCTACTTTATGCAGAATTACAATGCTATAAACGATGACGATAATAAAAATTGCGATAATATAATATCTACATAGAAATCCTTATTGATTTTATGTTCCGACGTAATAGGAACATGTAGCGTATAATGACACAGAGTCTCTAGTATCATTGGATTCGTTCGTTTGAATCCAAACGCTTACTGGAAGATACAGTGAGTATCATATGCATGTAGCAATAACACTTGATGAATGTTCACATTAATAGTGCGTCAATGAGATCGGAAAGTATGCTCAACGTTTTTTATTTGACCACTTGTGCTGTACGGACGGATATGATATAACAGTAGTGATAACACTCTTATCAGATATGGAATGCATGATTATTACTATTGTATAATCAGCTAATAATATGATTAACGGCATAAACTTAGCATTGAAATTGAAGCCAGAGCCAGATAATAAACATACGCAGTAAATCACATAAAACAGCATGAAGCACAGTTAGACGAAAATGCGGAGTGGTTAAAAATGATATAGCACAGCAATGCAGAACGGCTATTCATTATAATACTATTAAGTAGTAGTCTATGTAAAGGCCGAGTTCTGTTCTACAGAACCAACGGGAATTTCTAAAGTTCAACACTTCTAGTAGTTTAGGATTCCTAAAACATAAAGCTGACAATGAACTTATCGATTTTCAATACCGATTTGGCCGGTGCTCCATTTTGTCAACACTTAGTCGGAGTGGAATTCGACTTTATTTACCGACATTGTCACTGTCACCATCACCGCGTCGTGGCTAACTAATGGTTTTTTGGTGTCCGTCAATAAAATCTAATAGTAAAGTCCACCAATTCCTTCCTCCGTAGGTATGTAAAGAAATTAGGGTCTTAAATTTCATAGAGGTATTATTTTTCATCGTCTATAGGTACCCTACTATAATATATGTTCGTTATGAGACAGCTAAACCGTTGAGACATAGTTCAGAAACAAAAGTTCGTCACATAGGTAGCACTTCTACCAAACATTTAGTTGCTACAGACGCAACCAAATGGACACAAGCAAATGTCAATAAGACGTTCGACATTCATTATTTATCGAATTTTCTAGTCCAAATGTCAACAATAAGCATTATGCTATAGAGTCACACTTTATACTTATTATTATGCTATTGAAGTACATGGGTGTTCTCCAGCCAGAACATTTTATTTCTTTAAAGTCCAGCATGATAAACGAAAATGAGATTACTCAACATAAAACTAGCACTGACTATGACATACATTTAAAAGTAAGTATACAGTACTTATCTGTAAAACTATAAGAAGACTTTCATAATCGGTCATTGGTTTAAAATACAGTTGATCTTGATAAAATCGGTTTGCCTACTCATAGTATTAAAATATAGAGAGAGATGAATATTTACATTTGTAGTCGATACATTTACATATATGGAATTGGTTCATCACGACCATAAAAGTATTTATCAAATAGCTGTGGCAGAATATAGTGCTGGGCCTGGGCTAACTAGATTTCTGCAATTGAACTAAATAAATAACACAGTCACCTCTAAAAGCACTTCTATCTAGAGTATCATCACCTTTACGGGGTTTTAGAAGTCGTAAATCATAAGTCATAGTTTTAGAATCGCCTGCATTTGGTATAAAATCAAAAATCGTACATCTCTACAATTTATTCTCGGAATAGAAAGTCTGGCGACAGATAATATTAGAATTTTAAAATGAAAACATCCTGTCAAGCTTGCGTTTATGGAGTCTTCCTATCTAAGTACAACAATGTCATAAATGCATAATAAAAATATTTAAATTAACAGTTATTCAAGGAAGTGAATATTTGTGGGAGTCGCAATAACATTTACAAAGCATGTTATTACATTTCTAAAACAAAAGTAATCTTTCAATAACACATGAGTTCGTGTAAAAGCTTGGCATGACTAAAATCATTCTTCTGACGCCGAGCTTATCTGGAGTCGGAGTCAGAACTACCAGAGTCAGAGCCTATCAGATTTGATTTATATGCCCGAACTGTGCACAGAAAACGACAGAAAATTTCTACACAATTAGTTGCGCAACGTTTTACAGTCGGTTTGCATATTGCATATAAAAAGGTCGGAGTATTAATGGCGCTAGTTACATATCATGGCTCTGAGCTCTATGAACATTCAGGAAGACATTATTATGGAAAAGTGTGAAAAGAGTTAGTTGGGCCATTGAGACTAAGTTTTAAAAGTTCCTGTGTTCTTGTAAAACTAAAACTTAAGGTAGCGACTGCATGAATGAAAAGAGCAGTGAACATGCAATGCATACTATAAATAAAGAAACATTTTGCCTATTTTGCAGTGTAAACTATTTCCATTGATACTATGCTACTTACGTTTTCCATTATTTCTTTTCTGCTCGCTTCACTCCCCAGCAATAATTTTGATAACGCCATAAGTGCAGCAGCCGCCAATGCATTTATGAAGATAATAACGTAGATAGCATGATTGACAGACATCTTGTACTTATTTGTAAATTGCTATCTTATAGTAGTAATGTACCCTGAACTTAATTAACGGATAAAGGTAAATATCGACTAGGCATAATATGCATACTCTTTATTCTACAGAGAACTCTAAATCAAAGGAGATGCCAGTGCAAACAAAGTGGAGACATCAAAATGTTCCTTTTGTTTTAGAAGATATTACTACAACTATATGTATAGCGTCTGTAATAATTTATATAGTCGTTCCAATTATAACTTCAAAACATTTCAGTTAATATTGCTACTTCATTTTGATAATGCATTTATCATTATTAGTTCAGGAGCAAGTCTCCACAGTCCATTGTAAGAAGTGGTAGTTCGTGAATGAACGTCATTAATATATCAGTGTTTTAAACTATGGCTATACACTAACTCCTTATTGTTCGACCATGAGAAAGAGAGACAGCTCGGAATCGAATGCAATTTATTTTCGTTCAGCGAAATCAGTTTCGATGGCAAGTCAGAAATGTCACAAAATCATATAATATCGTTTGATTAAGAATAAATACTTTAGTCGCTAATCACAAACATCTACCGAGTACTATCTGTACAAATCTATAACTTAGTATCATCAAGTAAATTAATTCGTCTTTAGGAAATAATAAATCCTCTTTTGCTATAAATGCCGTTTCTTGGTGCATCATGCAAACATTTTACTGGTTGGAAGTCTTCAAAATGGCAATGCAAACAGACAGTCGTAATAAAGTATGAGTTTAGTTTGTGAGAATCCTGCTGAGTGATAGATGGACTGTTTTGCCATTTTTATTTTGCCATTAGGTCGGTGTTACGAGACTCTTTATTACAGTTTTCTTTACTTTGAGTTAGCAATAACTACTTTGTACTCCACTATGACAAGACTATTGACTACAGTCAGTGACTAGCCTATACTAATATAACAAACAATAGAATTCATACATCGATGGCAAGCAATTTCAGTTGCATGCATTCATAAGTAATATTAAACATTGTCCCGAGTTCCGAATGAGATTTTGAAGTCAGTCAGAATAGACAAGTCTAGTATGGCGTATGGTGCATTATTAGTAAAATAGTACAAGTACATCTGAACAATATTCTGACAATCATGAGTAAGACGAGAAAACCATATCCTTCAGAATTGATTTACTACATTTGCACCGTACGTACAGCAAAGAAAATTGGAAACCTTGAATTTGTCTACACAGTCTAGTACATATAGCCACTAAAATTACCACCACCTAACAATAAGGCTGCTGCCGTTTGACTGACATGAGTCAGTCTGTCAATAGATTTTTATAACGTTGTTGTGCTGCAATACAGCATAATACTCTTCTGTAGTCTCACGTACGTACGTACGTTATATCTATATTATTATTATAGATTAGGGTGATATCCACGCTTAGATACTCACTGAGCTAACTTTATCACACTTTGAAAGAAGCGTCAAAAAGAAAGTTGTTAGGAAATCTTACTACATAATGTGCATGCTGTTGGATTTTATTGCACCCTACCCTAAACTTCTCTACCCAACACCCACTTAACCCACCCAACAAAGAATATCAACACACGAACTAACTCCAACTCTTGAAATATTCTTTAAATACCTACTCGGATCCATTTTGTCAGCCTCCCTTCAAATATTAATTATTTTCAGAGTAGCTCAAACATTTTTATAAATTCCAGTTTTCCAAAATGTTCTCGAAAACCCACGAACCAACATAAATGGATTGATCATTTGATACCAATGAATAAGTTTTTCGTATTTATATTCCTATTAATATTTGTCATTCACTATCTAGTCTTCCAAAAGTGACCTTGATTACTTCATCACAATTTACATTAGTAGACACACACCCTTGCTTGTAACGTAACATGGCTAGGATGCACAATTATATTCATATTAGGCTCAGCTCAGAAGTACTTTGCAATTGCACTTTGTACAATACGTAAATTAGATAGATGAAATACTAAGCGAGAGTTACTACGTAACAAACGCTAATACCTATTACACATAAAAATTGCATAAAAATAGCACAAAATGTATTAACCACACACGTGTATAAACTTTATCATCGCCTTATTTCCATTCTAGATAACAACTGAAAAAATTTACTCGGACGACTAAGCAAATAATAATTGCAGTGGGCAGTTGCTCTATTTAATACACTGATATCATTTATTTTACAATACATTAATTCAAAACGGACAATATTCATGCAATTATTTAGTGGATGCTATTGTTAAAATTATCGTAGAATTTAAATCTCTGTTTCAGAAACTATTACCCGATCAAGTCTGAATGAATAAAATTAGTCTTGAAATGTAGATAATAAGCATGATTTCATTTATACGAGCTGTTGCAAGCCATCATTAAATTTCAGTTGGAAAATTGAAATGGGAAATATAGATATTTATTCATATAGCATAAGAATGACTTTTGTTATTTTCTATCTTAATCCTGACTATTTACGCTCCAGTGTCAGATCATGATTTGAGGTTGAACTCTCACATCTAAGGCTAAGGTTCAACCCAAACACAATTGGGCTTCTGGTGTGCAGGAAAGACCTCAATCCCATATATAGCGTTCTACCTAATTAAATGGTAACCAGATTCAGTCTACCAACCTGGCATATCTAAATAATTAGAAACACAAAGTAGAGATTTGGAAAATTTGTTATTGATTCCTCACTATCTCACCTTGCAAAACTGGTGATTAATATGTATTCTGTCAATAAGCATATAGATGAGAGGAGGGGTTCATTTTCAGAAGAGTATAAGGATTTTATTTATGAGCATACGGTGTTAGTGTGTTATAGGACTTCAGTAAATAAATAGGAGAAGAGATTCGGAAGAGAGATATCAGTGCACGTAATTGTGCCAATATTATATGGAAAGAGACGGTTAAACTCCTATACTTGGTTAAACGAAATTTATTATGCTAAAGCATTCAAAGCAAAATATAGTTGATATACTTGAGTTACGTGAGACGAGCCAATAAACCTTCACGATGGAATACTTTCGTTCATTAATCATTGTAAGGTATTATACGAGCACAAACAAATAAATATTGTACTCATCACCGTGCTCTCATGCATGCAAAGCTTTGAACCTTTGCGTTTCCAGACTCCCACTCCCTTTGACGTTCTTTTAACTTGGTTTGACATAATATTTCATGATAAATATTCACAGAGAACTTTGCATAATTGATAATAAAAATATTGCTGTGAGGTTTAAAGTCATAGTCTGCCTGCATCTAAACAGTCAGTAATGACGCGATTCTTCTAATACAATAAGCCACTTTAGTTTAGCGAAACTGGCTTTTATCATCAACTAACCATAAGTTACTTGGTATACTGCCCTAACATTCATGACCAGAAAGAAATACTGTCCTGAGCTTCAGACATTACCATCAATGCAAAATAGTATGAGTTACCGAGAATGACAGAAATATTTTGTATTGCATGTAGCACAGCAGTTCTATAGACTATGTATCAATTTTTTAATATAATCTGACATGATACTTTCAGGCTGACGAGGCGAGACTATTATTTTATTTTTGATGAAATTACATAGCAATATCAATTAATATTTGACAAACATCAGCAAATAAATCATGTAGGAAGGGTCAACTACATTTGCGTGCTACAGATAAATGTGGTTACCAACTCTTATCAATTGAATCATCCTTAATTATAAACATTCCTTGGTAATAAATTGTAATTGGTAATAAGTAGCCATTTATTACTGAGAAACGCTTGGAAAAATTAAATTCTCAGTAATGTTATCCGCATGTAGTATCAAAGGTCAAAGAAGTGTGAAGAAGTGACTCTCATGGATGCTAAAGCTGATATAGAATGAGACTATACCAATTGGTTAGCTGAATATCCAAATATAACTACTAGATACTATTCTAAATAGATGACATTAGAAATAAAATTCGACTTACCTTTTCCATACTCTGCATAGTGAGTTGTTGATGCGTTTATCACTATTGTAGCGTCGTCTATCCTCGAATAAATCCTTGATGCACGTAACACCGAGAACAAACACAACAGGCAACATAGCGATTTCCTTGCCAAATGCATTTATAGCAGGAATCCAGTTTAGCAGTACGATGGAAATGAAGTATAAATTGGCAACTCGATGGAACTGTTCAAATAAATTTTTGGGTAGAAAAGAAATGGCCGTGTATTTGGTGGTTCTGATATGATTATTGGGATAGACTCCATTGGGGTGCTGTTCATCTGGAGTATTTGGAGGTACTTTATGATTTGGAACAACAATGCGAATTTTAGGGTTATCTATTGGTCGTTTTCGCCAAAAGCAGCATTTACTTTTTATCGATGATTTCGTAGGTCGGCTAATGGTGTAAATTGATTCTGATCTAGAAGCCTGTCTAGAGTGTCCCTTGCTGTGTGCGGAGTCACGAGGGGCACTTGAAATGCTCTGTCTGTCCCTCTCCACATGGCCGGGTGGTAAAATGAATTCTGTTTTCGAAGAAGTTCTCTGGTGTCGCCCTAAACAAGGCTGATCTACGATCTGTCCATGAGACGCAGCCCGTGTGTGTCCTTTCTTGACTCCCGTCCCACTATCCCCCGCAGAAAAGCTAAGGCCTTCCGAGATTCGTCCCGGGATGGAGACCCCTCCGTGACTAGCACTCCGACTGTGACCTCTCATGGCGGACCTGGCGGGTTTTGCATGGGATTGTACCGCACTAAAATTGTTGATTGCAGAACTGAGAGGGGCAGGGGCCGTTCCGGCCGCACTGGAACTGCCTGTACCACAATTTGTACATTTCTGCAGCTGTTTGTGAATCTGATCATTAGAGAGACTGATGGCAGAAGTATTTTGACGGTTTAATTGGCGTTGAAGGCTCTGCTCGCCATCACTTCCGAAAGCAGAAGTGCCAGGACCAACTGACGAAGTCTTTTGCAAGGGAAGTTTTCTCATTGTGGGCGAAAAGTGTTTAGCAGGTAGAATATGCTTCCCGTCGCCTCCTCCTAAAATTCCTTCGCCTGTCGCTTGCATAGGATTGTCCGTTTCTGCCAAAGGATCCGGAGCATGGAACACATACGTCGTCGCACAATGGTCTAACTGATCCTTCTGCGATGACATACTCAATACTCATCTGCAAAACCAAATCATCAGAAGCATTATTACTAATGGCACAAACCTAAATACATCCGATTAGGAAAGATAAGATTACACTCTTTGCACACTCTCTCCCTCAACAAATGCCCCTGGCTTGCTCACCACTTGTGTATCTATATTATGTATATACCCGTGGAAATGTAATATATCCTGCTTTGACTTTCGTTTCCACTTCATCATAAATGCAAAATATATTAACTCCGACTAAGTAATAAGTAAAGTACTCTGTCAATTATACTTTTGCATATATATGTACTTGCATCGTTCCAGCAGACCAGAGAGCTCCAAATGCCAGAACTGTCACAGCGTCTTGTCATTTCCTTAGCCCATAGAATACTGCGTAAGACATTACTCACCAATGCTCAACAAAGTTTGTTGGAGTATGAATGGCAGAGTCTGACTCTCACTCAGTTTCCACATTATACACGACACGACTACACCGAGAATCCACAGAAAAAATCTTACGTATGGTAAAAAGTTATTTTAACATTACTTAGAAGAACATTCTGAGCGGGGAATGTTGGCAAGATCAAAGAAATAACTTATTTTCGCATGTCGTACAAATTATATAGTTAGTATAACACTATCCGTATCCCCGCAGACTCCTTTGCAAATTGCAAATCTAATATATGTGCATATGACATGTGGATATAATGTATAATTCACTACGGATATAATGTTACATGTACATTTATGCGTACGCCAACCAACATGTGTATAGTACATTTATATGGCTCAATAAATATCAGTTTTCTTATCTATATACCTTCCACATGAATTAAATTGATTGCCATTTTTTAGCAACAGCTTTACGACTGATGTCAAAAGGACAACACACCATGGTCAACGTAATTTACATCGTACACAGCTTATCTCTAAATTGGATATAAATTCAATATCTATATAGATGTGTGAGTCATTTGACTTATATGAACCAAATAATCGCAAGTGACCAAGGTACTCCCAATCACAATGACATTCACACGTCGTATCATGTACCTATAAATATCCAAGTCCTACACAATGTTGTTTATGCAGAACTATCTCAACATGGAAAATATTTAGGAGTGTAGGTAATTCCCAGAAAATTTATCAGCACTGCAATTTCTTTAAATAAAATCCCGTTAACTCTCGACGATAAACAAACAAAAGAGAGTCTGTGATTTAAATATAGAAATTGTGCTAAGAAATCTCAATTAATTATGTAGGCACTACCACTTGGGAGCCCCAACCATGCATTTGTTAAATACACAATTGAGTTAGTGTTTCCAGTAAGCTGTTAATAATGCAATTTTAAATATTTAACTATTACCCCAAGAGATATTTATCACTATCTTCAGTGGATAATATTTAAGGCTGCCTGGTCGATGCGTAGAACAGCGATAGCACATCCCCCGTGGGGAATAAAAAG
>JABASH010002771.1:0-18827 GCA_019776445.1 Tomocerus maximus | reverse complement strand
AGAGGGGGTGGGGAAATGATGAGAGCATGTTCCTTAATTTTCTTAACTGACTTCACAGGATGACCGACCCTGGGCTCTTCAGTCAACATTTCATCTGTAGTCAGCAATCCCGGATTATCAATTGTCCATTGATAAACTTCAACTGCTCGACGATGGGACTCTCCAACGCTAAAAAAGGATACTCCCGGTTGTCCGTAACCGTAATTTAAGTATAGGTCCACATCTCCCAGGGCTTTAAGAGTACCACAGTAAGGCTAGAAAAACAAGTTACATTAATACAACTTTTTTGATGTAATATATTACTATTATATTATCAATATTAAAATTATAAGAATTAAAATTACATTTTCAATAAAATATTATAATTTACGCTTATGTATCACAATTCTAATGAAACAAAAATAAAGTAATTACTGTAGTTGGAATTATTAATAGTCGCCTGAAAATTTGTTGGTTCCTACAGTTTCTGGAAATTTGACGTTCATTTTAACAGTCAAAATCCAAAAATCAACAACTCTCCCAGGTGAATATTAATGATTCCAATTACAGTAAGCATTAATAATAATAATACTAAATATTTAAATAAAAATTATTTACAACACAGGAGTTTTTGGCTAAGCGCCCTTCCTCGTGTCCGTCACTGTGGTACACTTCAATTCTCGGCGCGTCTGTTTTTCGAAGACCGAAATTATATACTTCGTTTTCGAACATCGGGCCTGCCGGATCTAGCGCTATTATCTTATCCAGGCAGCCCGATGTTCGACTGGTCGATCCTAACAAGTGGCACCTATTTTTAAAAGAAAAAAATTAATATTTATTAATATTTATATATATGATTTATATTTTAAAATAGTATATGACTTACCCTAAGCTGTGCGCTACTCCTCGAGTCTGGATTGCCGGCAATTTTGTCTTAATTATTTTTAACATAGTACCAAGATATTTTGACGCCGGAACGACATTGGCTGCAGCCTCGCCATACTGACATGGCCATAAATTAGCTCCTCCCTCCCACCCGTATAAGAGAACGGCACAGTCTCGATCACGGTTTAAAATGGACTGCCCCATTTCAACTAACCATTTGGACTCCCCGGAGTTTCTGAAGCCATGGGTTAAAACCCAGATAACAGACGGCTGTAACTTCAGTAGCTCCTTTGCTAAGCTTGAATGCTTTTGGTACAGGTATTTTTTTGGTCCAGAACTGCTTGTGTACAGGGTGGTCGTTGGCAGAATTTTTTTTAAATTTTCTGGGGTGCTTTTATTTTGTCCTAGCTATAAAATATACATTAATGATAATAGTTAATTATTGTTATTATAAATTTTATGAAGCAATATTATAAAATGTATATTTTAATGTAAAGCTATTTAATAAAAATAAATTGTAAAGAGTTTTCTCACACTATGAGTACAGCCTTCTATTTCACATGGTCGTCTAGACTGAGCGTCGTCTTCAGGCCAATCAAGTTTTGCTGGAGTATCAATTTCATTATTTGTACAACTGAAACATGAAATAAAATTCCACTCATCACCACTACGTTCTAAGCCAAATACCCAAGAGACAATCAAGTTTTAAGAATATTTTTTTGTAATTTGTACCTTTCAGTTGTTTGGAGTACATCATTAAGTACTGGAGGTTCTTCTAATGTATTTTCGCCTTCGTTTTCGTCCCTAAAATCGAGGTTAGGTACTTCTAGCTCATTACCACTCTTTTGAAAGTACTCTTGAAGCTTAGCTTCTACTACCTCATCTATTTCACTGTCTTCATCCTCATCGCTATCACTGTCTTCATCCTTGTCGCTATCACTGTCTTCATCCTTGTCACTTTCACTGTCTTCATCTTCAGGATTTCCATCTTCATTGCCTTCATCTTTAACCTCTTCGTCGTTCTTAGCCTGAAAATTATAAAAAAAGATTGAAAATGAAAATGTTTTGCGTATTCAGACAACGGAGAATTAAGTAGTAATTAGTAATTACCACTGATTTGTTTGAATCCATTTGCTCACTGACCGGGTCCGAAAATAATCAGCTGAGATTCCGATTGAATATGTATAGTTTGGTCTCCTATATATGTATGAATATATGTGGGTTGATCTCCAATTAATTTCTTTTAGAAATTTCGTCCTAACAAGTTTTAGTATTTAGGTGAGCTAATGACTAATAATGACATTATTGTAGAAATAAATGTTTTAAAAACGAATATTTGGTGCCCAAAGCGGAGAGGGAAAGAAACCCCACAACATTCACTCGTCTTATTGTGCCCCAAAATATTTTAAGAAAACTCTTTTCTAAAAACGAATATTTGGTGCCCAAAGCGGAGAGGGAAAGAAACCCCACAACATTCACTCGTCTTATTGTGCCCCAAAATGTTTTAAGAAAACTCTTTTCACTGCACTACTGCACACTGACCTGTGTGAATTTAAAGACCAGCTAAATAAAATTGAACGTGAAGTTATAAACCAAGTTAAAGAAAGAATCTTAAATTCATAAACATAATCTGATAATTTATTGTTCATTGTTATTGTCGTAAATTAAGGCTTATTAGGCAAATGATAATTAGGAGGCGGAAAGCAAAAGGGGCGTAGAATAGAAGTTTCATTATCAAAGTCAAAGGTAAACAGACACCAGGAACTATAATATCATCGTTTAATAGCGGGACGAAAAAATATTTTTGGCCATTTCAACATGTAGATTGAAGCGACAGTCAGCAGTCAGTACTTTCTTTGTCCCACTTTTTTACGACTGCATGAGGTATAGGTAAGTAGCCGATATACACAATATGAAAATAAGGAAAATTATTTTTGATAAATACAAACTTTGGCCGAATTTAGGCAGCGGCTACTCGTTTTCTCTATGTCCTCCGTTTACTCTTAAGGTTAGCCTAACTTTTAGCATGTATATTTATTATTAGGTTAGGTTCGTTAAAGGGGCAAACAGTGACCCTTGCTTTAATAGGAAACGGGGGCAACGGAGGAAACGAGTAACCGCTGACTAAATTCAGCAAACTAAATTAAATTAAAATTACTTCAATATATTTTCTTTTTTCAGGTTTCATATTTATGCATGGATTCTCAAAAGATGTAAAAAGATTTAAAAAATGTGTTCTAAACAATTTTGATTGTTGGTTAGTTTCATTTTATGTAGCTGCTTACGCAAAATTACATTACCTAATTCAGTGGTGTATATAATTATGCATTTCTATAAAAAATAAAAGAATGAAATTAAATGATTTGAGGTGAGCCAATTCAAAAATAGGAATTAAATAGTCATAATGTTTATTTAGTCTTTCTTGCGCACACGGAAGAGATTCATGCGAACCCGCACGTTCTCGTTAATTTGGAACAATTCTCTCAGATTCTTCTTCAGATTGGAGTAGACCTCCGTAAGGAGGAATCTGATTCGCCTTGGCGTGATTGGCCACTCATACTGGTTGGGAACGATGCCATCGACTCCAGACTCGAAATAGGAGAAGAGAGGGAACCAGATTTTGGTGCGCTTGTAGTCGCGCTGCATGAGCGCCTGATTGTTGGCCAGAGTGTGGTAGTAGAGAAACAGACGCGATGTGATGTAGAAAGCGATGAACACGTCGATGGAGTAGTGCTCGTGTGCTGCCAGAATGAAGAAAATGCCAAACATGTTCAGTAGCCAGCTAAACGTGTGTACGAAGTACAAACGGCGGGAAGTGTCTGGAAATCAACAAAAATTATTGTTTTCATTAACTTATAGTGGTATTCTGGTATTACATCTCATAAATGTCAAACATAACAAATAATTCGTACAGAAAAATACTGGGAGAGCCCGGTTCAAAATCCACCGCTAAACAGAAACTAACAATTTACGTCATTTCACGCGTCATTATGACGTCAATTTTTGGAGATATGACATTTTCAAAAACCTGAAGTCCAACCAAACTACTAATTTTTCGCCGTTATGTCATCGTAGGTAGCTCAATTCTGAAATATGGCACTAGATTTCCTGCGCTGGCTCCATTTGAAACAAATGTATTAAGTAGTTTTCAAAAAAATGATTTTATAATGACAACATCAGTTTTAAGTATGTAAGTTCATAGCAAAAACACATTGATTAACATAAAAATCAACTAAGTACTGACAAAAAATGTTCTTATTCTTTAAATACACACTTATCGACATAGAGAAAATGGCAAAAATAATAAATAGTGCATAGCTTTCTGAATCTATTCCCCCATTTCATATCATAAGAATAACTGTTACTACTGCAGATTAAAACTTATCCAATCATAATCTACCCTACCCTTATTAAATAATTCGGTTAACCAACTTGTCCAATTAACAATTTGCAGAATGTGCAGAATGTTAAACGGTTGTTTTAGTACATTTATGACAATTATTAAATTGTCAGTTGTAATAAGATTACTATTACTATGTAGTACAGGCTGATTCAGAACTAGGTCATTAAAATGTTTCAGACATTAATTGTAGCATAATCATAATGTAATCAAATATGTCACCGGCTTTGCAGCTGTCACAGCTCACTGGACAATATAACCATACATTAACTACTCATCCATTCCCAGACATACACTTAGGGATAGTGAAAGATAATTAATTCTTACATTCAGTGATGAAAAAGTTGAGCATTGTGAGGGCGACGGTGTGTCCGCTGAACATGTAGTCGCCACAAGTGCGCACTCCCTGAATGCTCATACCGGCCCCCTTCCAGATCAAATATGCTAAATAATACACAAATCATTAATCAGTGTCTTTATGGCATAAGTTTGGGGAAAAAATAACGAAACATGTCTAATTACCATTGTACAAACGTGAAATCCAGTCCCCATATGGCTGAAATAACAAATGATTCATAAATTCGTATTCCCAAGTGTACAAATTCAGGTAAACAGTCCAAACTGGTCATCAACCAACATTTGCGATTTACATTAATCACCATTTAGTATTAATATTTAATGATAAACATTTGTCACAGCGGTCATTAACCACAAGTTGAAAACAGCTGTGCATAATATTATTTTATTGCCCTAGTCCCAATGAGACTAGGACAACTGCATAAATAAATATATTTATGCTAATTCTCCAAAAAATAGGCTGCCTGTTTGGATTATTTATTATCACCCACCAATCTCAAGTAATTATGGCATCGAAAAAATAATATAAATTCAAAAAATAATAAAAACAAGCAAAAAAGCAATAGAACCGAGAAGCCATGGAGAGAATGAGAATTGATTGTAGATTGTGAATTAATGTCTGAGAAGAGAGTCGCCCCGAAAAGCCGAAAAGAGGATTTACCATTACCCGCGGATTACACTGGAGATGTGTTCCTGGAACACTGAGAGAAGTAATCAACATAGTGACACACCGGAGAAGAAACACCGTCCCAGATAACGCGAAAAACCGACGCATGAGAATGAACCGGTATTTGTGGAACACCAACACGCCGACCCAGATCGTGAACAGAATCGTACCTGTCACTTCGCACATCTCGAACGCCCACGGAATGTGAGGCATGTTGTCCAGAAAAAGATCCGGCAACTATTTAACCAAAATCACATTTTTGTACATTATTTCATTGTTTTGTACATTATTTCATTGTTTTGTAGATTATTTCATTGTTTCATAGATTATTACATTTTTTGTACATTATTTCATTGTTTTGTAGATTATTACATTTTTTTGTAGATTATTTCATTTTTTGTACATTATTTCATTTTATTAAAAATATTTTGCATATTAATAAATTACCGGGGGGTATTTCTCCATGTCCGGAACGCGGTCGTGCACAATGACCATAACAAGTGCTGTGATCCAAGTGACAACAAAAACGTAAGCCATCGCCAGCAATGCCTTTGTAAACTCCGGCTTCAGATTTTGCTTTTTAGCGTAGCCTGTCCAACATTTTACAAATATTTATAACCGATTCACTCAATTAATTATTATATTTAGCATAATATTTTTAATAATGATGACCCAATTGATTTTTGGTTTCGGATTGATGCTGGACGTTTTCGGAATCGGAGATTTGTGAATCTGTAGAGTCAAAGTTTACTTTGCGCTTCTTCCTCAGGTGTTTTCGTTTGTAGTTCCAATCTTCCGAAGGACTAAAGCTCACCTCCGCCGGGGTAGAAAAGAAAGAAGCATTTTTTTGTAAGTAATTCTGCTGCAGCTCCGCAATATCATAATAAAGTCTCTTTACGTCACCCAAAATCTGAAAATAATCAATATTTAAATTAAATGATTTTAATATACTAATAATAATTTTAAAATATAAGATATTTTCAGAAATCCTTTTCAGTTTTAAGGAAAATATTGGCAGTTGTCTTTGAGGTGTAATATTTTTAAAATTAAAGTCTTTCCAAGTCACCAAAAATGGGAAAAATGACTGTACCTAATTAATAAAATACAATATTAGAGTGTTAAAGAAGTATGCGTTCAGTGTTTGTCGAAATCATTTCATTGCAAAAAATAATAATGATTGAGAGTTATGAGCATTTCAAATTACTCCTCCCAGAAATTAATGTAAAATACACAAGAAACTCCCCTTTGAGTCATCTAAAACTGTGAAATTCTTTTTCGTGAAGAAAAATAAAACAATAAATTGATTTTCATTTACAATATTAGTGAATATTCATTTTCCAGTATTCATAACATATTAAATAAATAACGATGATGAAAACTGAAACTACAAATGAATAATTTATAATCATATTTGAAATTACGGTGATATTGACTGGCGGTTGTCGGAGATCACTTTCGCTGATTAGGAGCAAACTCTTTCCGTCGACCCGTTGGTCATGGCAAAGTGTGTGGATGTAGTCTTCACTGTGACCTTTCGACCGGAGCCAGTCTGCGACCTGATTTGGAGTCCAATGTGGAATATTGCCACCCTCCATCCTCCTCCACTAACTATTTAACTAATAATGGACATTTATTATTTCCTACACTGTCCACCACTGCCGCACAACTCAGTTACTCCCACAACTCAATTATAATTCTATTCCATTGTCAATTTGTCACCAATAATAATATTTTTGTTGATATTGCCCTCAATCAGCTGCTCAACCACAAAGTAATTACAAAAGTCGCCAATACCATCCTTCTTTGACTGATAGTGATGGAATGGATGACTAATAGGAAAGTAACGGAGAAACTCAGTTGCACGTTCTACAATAAAAGAACCCGACACCCTGCCACTTCGCACTCGACAGCCGACATCAGCAGGAACCCAAAACCCTGCAGTAAATTGACTTGGACTGGATATATATTTACAATTTATGGATGAGATTCATAGAGTACAGTTAGTAAGATGTAGGATCCACCTTGTGAAACAAAATACCGATTTTGAGAATTGAAATTTGGAATTGAATAACTTAAATTTTAACATATATATAGGAATAACGTTTGAAGACTCCAAATACTATTTATTAGTAAAACTAGTAGATTACTAATCGATCTGTGTGTATCATTATATTTAAATATTAATGTTGCAGTCAGTTTACTAATATACATTTGGGAAGCATAAACACGTAGGTACTAGTAAGTTTATACACCAAAATTCATTTTGAATTGAATGGAAGGGTCCTTAAAAGTTTTTATGGTCATGCAAACCACTTTTCAAACAGATATTGAGGTGTACAATTTGATAAAAATGCAACGATGCCTCTAAAAACTTATTTTATATTACGTTTACCGTTCAAAATGTCACTTTTCAAAATTTTGGCGTCTAAAATTATATAGCCTTCTTCAATTCACTTGCTTAAGAATGTTCTTATCAAATTATGCTGCCCAACATCTGTCAGAAAAATGGTTCACATTCACATAACCATAAAATTTCTTATGGAGCCTTTATTGGAATTTCAAAATAAAATTGATGTAGAAACTTACTAGTATATGTACAGGGACATCAAAAACCTTTGTCTCCCCACCGCAGCTTTACACAGGCTAGGTATCAAGAAGGCCAAGGTTTTGGCTCAACCGATTTGCATGATATTAGGGTCATTAGATATGAAAAAAGATTCTCTACAAGATGCTATCTTGATACTTAGTCTTTGTAAAGCTGTGGTGAGGGAAACAAAGATTTTTGATGACCTAGTTTATGCTCCCCAAATGTACAAGCTGACGGCATCATTAACATTACGTTAATACTTTTATGAAAAACAGTAAAATTCAAAAATCACTTTTGGTATTTCCCAATATACATCCAAAAATTTGGACGCCCGGGAGAATAGAAAATTGACCAAGGAAATTTGGAATAATGAAGATGCTTATTTAAGATTGAATGATCACTTAATTTCGCATTCTGCGAACTGTCTACTTGTTTGATCCAAAAATAAAAATTCCCTCCCACAGAAATGAGGAAACTGTCCTACCTAAATAGAAGGCCCGAAAATCAACGCAAATTCAATCCATAACAAATATGCATTTACAAAAGTTTGGATGTAGTTTATAAGATAATTGAGTAGATCTTTAAATGTGTGACATGCGTCTTTTGTGGAATGACTATCATTTGGTAATATTTATTGTCGGATATATCTACAAAGAATGTCGGGATAGGCTGCGGCACCGCCACATCAGTCAATAATTTGTACATAGGAGATCACACAAACGAAATTCGCAATTAAGAGTCACATGAGGTAGATGGTAGGAGAGGCAAGTTTCAAAATAGTGAAAGAGAAAAGGGTGTGGTGACTTGGTGGCAAAAATCCATTTTTATTTGTGGAAGTTCGTGAACAGTAAACTACAATTTTGTAATTTCTGGGTATGTCACAGGTGACAGGGTACCTACTTCTGTTTTTCCACTCATATGTACCATAAAATATGCTATTAATATTTAGATAATACATCTTATACAACCAATGTCTACCAAAATCAAATCTGATCTCCTTTATCCTTTGCTACAGCCAACAGCTGTTCCAATATGTTGATTTTTTGACCAAATTATGATTTTGATATTACCATTTCAGATTAATATTCAATTTCGGTCTTCTTGTCAGATTCACATGGTAGATCAATAATTTTCATTTGTTTTGGAGTGTAAGTAAACGCTTTTAAATACACATTTTCCATTTATATGGTTTCCAATGACCAACTCTATATCCATCCATATATAGCTATAATAGTAACATTAATGTTGCCAATTCAACTAAGATTTAGGTATGTACAATAATGTATGTTATTATTAAATTAAATTATAGTGGATGCTGATAGTATTATATTTTTTTCAAAACAAATGAAAAATCATCGAAGCTTGCCCTAGTTAGTAAATATAAAATAGATTTATTTTTGCGACGGAACCGTATATACATACTAAAGTACATGAAGATTAATAATAATTTAATATTGTCACATTTGTTGTTTGTAGGAAACACTACCGAATACTTCTTGTTTGTTGCTGAATACTTCTGCCCTGCCCAGAGACGTATCTACTGACTGCAGATAGTCGATTTAATAATTATTCTGAAGCTCAACGTGTATACGTAATCAATACATATTATATTTACAGAAACATAAATATAGTATAACTTTTTATTTCTAAAAATGTTTAGTGAACTTAGAGTCATTGATAAAATAGTGTTAAGCAAATTGTGTAAAGTATTGTACTGTAAACAGTAAAGTACTAAATCACTTTGTTTGGGTTTGTGTTTCGTGGATTGTATTCAAAACAATAATAACCATACAGTTGGCCATTAGGTATTAGGTACTCAAAAACAACAGCAATCTGCACAAAAGTTCTAGACAGTGCTTGTGATTGGTAAATGTGCAGTTTTTTGTTGCAGGCCTAATGAAAACCCATCACAATTCGGAATATGAGTGCAGATTTTTGTTATTGGTGAGCAAAGGCAAAGTATGTGTAACGTCCAGTAATCAATCCGTACATAAGAGTACGTTCAGGTCATAGCTTTGTCATTTACTTTGAAAAAGGGAGAGAAACATTTAAAAAACACTTGGTTATGCTTGGGCGCTACCCCGACACCTGTAAATAAAATTCATATTCCTTTTCTTATTAATTGTGTGATTTTTGAGGCATAAAAGAATTTTTCGAGAGTCATTCCCTAAGACAAAGTCCGTTTTTGCAAGAAAAGTGTGTTCGAAAACAAAATTTTTTTGTCCATGGCCCAAGGAAAAGTTAAAGCCTGTATTTGGGGTGTGGACCCTGGAGGGCCCGAAAAGTAGCCCATATATTCCTTCTGAGCCCCGAGAAGTAGGTTACCCGTTTAATTATTTTCAAAGACTTTCCATTGTGATATAATTTACAGATAAATTGGATTCAACATCGACATTACTTGTCAGACGCTCTTTCCGAACTGACTCTTTCTGTAAAACTGTTAAAATTTTCTATTTTGAGTTGAAATCATCAAACTTACACTCACTAAACATGAACTGAACTATGTGAATTATAATTATGAAGTGCACAGTCTAGTAACTAGTGTATGCTTTTGTTACAAATAAAGTGTATACTTATGAATATACTTTCTGTGAAATTAATATTTTTTAAATTCTATTTCAGTATTTCGTTTGGATTCGTCTTTGTGGACAGCAACGGTGGAGTTTAAATTCACAAAAAAAGGAAAAAGATATTCAAAAAAATCTAAAGAAGTTGATAACATTGTCCTAGTCCAATTATAATCGCACCCACCTACCTGGCGGCATATAAAATATTATTTTATCGTGTTGTAAGGTAAGAATGACTTATTTCTGAGCATTTATTAATATTGATTTGAATTTCTGAAGTTCCTTCTAATGTATTTAGTACTAAAGGGCAGAATGATCGACGTAATTTCTGTTTGTATATAATATTTTATATATAGTAGGATAAGGATTTGTCATGCGAAACCACGTTCGCATGCTCTTTTGACTATGCCCTACTTTATGTTCTCTTAATCGCGTGGCTACACATTGTTTAATTTTACTAAATACTTATTCTAAGTAATTCAAGTATACCAAGCCAAATCAACAATGCACGCTCTCAATTAGTAGGTACTGTCAGATATATATGTGGTTTGCCAAATAGAAATCAGGCTGAACAATGTGAACAGAAACCTGGTTATGATTCGGCCTAACCATTTGTGATACCAACAATATTAAATATCAGAATATTGTACAGAAGTACTAATTAATTTCGTTAATTACACTTGCATCCATTAAATTACATTTGTAAGAAAATGTAACATCAAATGAGTAATTAATATTTTGTGTTAATAAATTAAATGGAAGAAATATTCAGTACTTTCTGTGAAATACTCTGATGATTAATTAGGTTGGTATCATAAATGTCTAGGTCGAATTGTAACGAGGCTTCTGTTCGACCTACCACAGATGTACATGAATTGGCTTTACTAAATGTATGTCAAAGTGACTTAATTTCTATAGGAATGAATTTCTTTTAATACTCAAGTGGGGAAAATAAGCCATTTTAGAATTGGAATGACAACAAAGTCTGGAACGAGCTGTCCCTGCTCTTTGTTGTGGCGATGCGAATTAGACCGAAACTAAAAAAATATTTCTTATACCCAGTCTGGTTGAAAATTTTGTCTTCTTTCGAATGGTGGTCACCTCATTTCAATAATAGCCTTCGTTGAGGAGCTAGAGTAGAGTTGTTTGATCATGTTGCAATATGCGATAAAAGAGGAGATGAGACCATCTGGCTGGGACAAAAGTAAATGCTCTTGTCCCAGACTTTGTCCAGCAGAAAATATTTACTTTCTCCACTTGTGTAATAAAAGAAATTCATTACTATAGAAATTAAGCCACTTTCGTTCATACGTAGTGTGTATGAACGAATTAATTCACTTTCATTCAATGTGTGGAGTGTGGGGACATTAAAGAGTAGAGTAATATTTATTTGGTAGCAAACACTTACATTACTAGACTTTATGTAGCCTAAAACCCGTATAAGGCTATTTTGAATAGACGATAGGTATACAAAATGGTCAGATAGTAGACTATCGATAGTTAAGAATTAGTAAACATAAGTTCTAAGAGTTTGCGAAAACCAAAAGTAGTTGTGGCTACTAAAAACATTCAGAATGGATAAAAAACGCAAAAATTATAAATTCACTTTCCTGGTAGAAAAATAGAATTGCTACTTAACAGTTATACTTTGTCCAACTATATAATATATGCAATAGAAGAAAATAATAAAGTGTAATATTATTTAGACAATCCCAGGTCACTATAAAGTTAAAATTGAGGAAAACCATAGAGCAAGAGTGAACGACCTATTGAAAAGATAACTATTTCGAATGTTAGAATTATGCTGGATTCATCAGTATATTCAAATTAAGGACACCACAACGGGAGTGAATGACCTCTTGTATTTTAGACTTTACATAATCTATAAATATATCACTCTAGATTTAAAAGTTTTTTTTGCGGCTTTTGAAGATTATTCCTAGATACCTGCTGCCACTATAAATGTTTCGCTCTTCAAGCGGACGATGTTAGTTCGATTCTAGCTGAATATTTATAAGTTTAATCCTATTTTCTATTAAGTACATTTAATTTGACTTATCAAACTTTGTTATACATTACTCTGTCTATAAATTGAATTTTGTTTATCTATACCATCATAAACATATTGACAATATTACTGTAATCCCTGTGCGATATTTTGAAATAAAAGTTTATTCAAATATCAAACGGAGCTGAGTGTTTTTAATAGAAAAGAAGGTTTAAGAAGATGCCTAGAAGAAAGGAGAAATTAGTACCCAGGGTAGAAGAAGTAAGCGAAAACGAAACCGTCAGAAAAATCAGAGAAAAGGTACTACGGATGTCGGTGGAAGAGCAGAAGACATTTAAGCCCGAAGGGGTACCCCTCTACTCCCTGGACCCAAAAGATTTCAAGCTGAAGCAGTGTATGACCTTTTACACACGCGTTTTTAAGGCTGTAAAGGTCCAAAAGCATAGGAACAGTAAAGATGATAAAATTGAAGATCTGAAACAACAGCTGGTGAGGAACTACTAATCAGTTAAAAATTACGTAAAAGAAATGAAAGTTAAAATTAATTTACTAAATAATATGCGGTGACTTTGTACAGAAAAGGGCGAAGCAGCTTCAAAATAAATCCAAAGAACGATACAATAAAATGGCTCAGCGAGATAGAACACGAAAACGCATTCAAGTACTTCAGATGAGTGGAGAAAGAAATGTACTAAGACTAGAAAAAGAAAAAATGGAAATGGAAAAACAATTAATGAAAATGGAAAGACAACAATTGCAAAAAGAAAAAAAAGCATGGGAAATGGAGAAAACGATAGCCAGAATTGAATTGGAGAAAATGACATATGAAGTTGGAATAAGAGAGAAACGAGTTCATGAAAAAGAACTTGTAGCCAATCAAATTTTCTATGCGAATATGAAGATTTATAGAGATTATTCGCAATCGATGGCTCAACACACTCAACAGTATGGGATAATTAGCGATCAAAACGAGAATCTTGGTGTAGATTCTCAAAATGTGGAAAGATATCCTGAAGATATAAATGGTTCGTACATTACCACAAACTATTATTCGATGTTTAATATTTTGAAGTTACTAAATATATTCTGATATACCTAGACGATGCAAATTATGACGATCCGCCTGTGTTGGACGGCAATGAAGTTGGCTCTTTCTTTAGGTATATTACTTCGGGATGATAAATATGATTATTAGTTTCATCTTTTTAGGTTCTACCAGGAAATTCTTAACTTGTTCACATTCTTGTGCTAATAGACCGCATCACGCATCATTCAAAATAATACCCCGAATCATAAGTAATCACCGGATTGGGGATTATATTATTAATATTTTTAAGTGCAGTTGTAGTAAATAGATATGAAGACGAATAATTAGATATATTCGACAATTTTTACTTATTTTTCGCGAAATGGTTTCAGGTATTGACTTAGTCAATGTAATTTCCACGTTGGTGCGTAATTTCCATCATCCCATCCTACGTCTCATTTTAAATCAAAAATAATATTATAAACACAACTAAAATATTTTCTTTAAATCAGTCAGATTTGATAACAGGACATTAAGGACATCCAAATCGGTTGCTAATAATTATAATTATAATACTTTGGAATTGAAAATGGTCTTCCATTATATTAATACAAATACATGCTTCTGTAAATGTGGAAACCGAGACTAACACAGGGCACATGAAAATATTTATCAAAAGGAAGGTGCCAAGTATAGAATTAGTACAGGGAGATGGTAGAAAACAAAATATCACAAGTTATAGCAAATATCGTAAGTTTTTGAGCTACAAATCGAGATTTTCTTTTGCATTATTTAAAGGAAAGGCAGACATGCTCACACAAAATAGCCTTAGATAATTACAACAATGGTAGGTATTTTTTCGCTTATATGCAAGTAATTGCTTTATTATCAAGAAGATTTTAACTCATTTAAAATTAAACTGCTTACAAACAATTAAACTATTTTTCAAAATACCATTCTTGAGGCTAATATCTAACAAATTCTTAGAAATGTTTAGCAAATTGGTTATAATTTGAGATTAGATAGCTCGTTCCAGAATTTGAAATGCAAATATAGCTTATAATTTTCAGTACACATTTAAAGGTGCCCAGAGTTCAACTCTGAGAGTTGTTTGAAAATTAGGTATAGGGAGAGTTAACGAAATTTTTGCAGATCTACTTGAGGTGTCATAGAAAAAATTCAGATTTTAAAAATATGTTACATAATAAGTTATTACCTTTTAGTTTTACATGAATAGCAATGATTTCTACGTAAGCCCCTAAGGGGGTTCGAATCATTTTTTCGCTGTTGGCATGTAAGTCAGCAGCGAAACATCAATGAACAACGAATCAAAGATACATCAATTCTTCTACCAATTTGTGTAACGTGGTCAGTCTTGACCCTTCTTCGCTTCGTTTTTAATAGAATGGCATCCAGAATAAGAATAATATTTTATTATTCTTGTACAGAACATTGGCTTTGGGGGCTCCTGAGATGTCAAATTCCTCAGTAGCCAATTCGGTAAATGCTGAGGTACCTATATTATTATAAGTTTTACTCTAAATGTATTTATTTTAATATTACAGGGTCGTTACTTTATGTCCTCAGCCACAGCGCCCCACAGACTAGCTAAGTAAATAAGTTATCACATCAATTTTCCAACTTTTTTGCGAGTAAATCCAATTTAAAAAAAGGTCAGTATTAAATGAAGATATATTAGTGGGTTGAATACCTTAAAAATCTCTACAGAATATGCAAATGTGTCTTTAACCAAAATTAGATCCTGAATTTACAGAAGGGAAAAAAACTAAAATAGAATGTCTGGCGGAGTACCTTTCTACATTTCAAATCATTTTTGGGAACTTGACTTTGGTTTTCTATAGTTTTGATTACAAATCTGAAAAGAATGAAAGTTGGGAACAAATGTTGTTAGTGTACTTTCTTTTAAATCAGTGAAAAATAGGAAAAAGTTTATTTTGATGACGGAATTTTTTAAAATCAATATCAACAAAACAGCCAATTTTAACATGCCTAACTTCCACTCATATTATGTAATCAAAAGCATCGAAAACCGAAAATGATTTTTGTAATGAATGAAAATTGGTGAAAAAAGCAAAGATTCTGGAATTTATTCGAAAATAAACTTTTGGTGGCTTGGGTAAGTCGAATAGTTGGAAATCGGGCAGACGTTTCCAATTTATGTTTCTTTTTAATTTTAAAAAACTGTTCTGATCCTCTAAACGTTCTCTGATTATGTCATCGGGGGATTTATTCGATTTCTCTACAAACCAACGGAAAAGCTTGTGTTGATAGGTAGTCTTTGGGGCGCTGTAGTAGGGGCGATATTATAAGTAATAGCAATTAAAGAGTATTGAATAATGACCCAGTACAAGCAATTTTATTGTTTTTTATTGTAATCTAACAAAATACGAAGGCTGCAATTCATCAATACTCTGATAGTCGTGGATTATGGACAGGGAAATGACCTTACAGGTGATTTATCTTGTAATTTTTATTAACTTTATCAAATATTGAAACCTTTCTATTGAAATATGATGTAGGCTCCCAAAATGAATATTCTTCCGAAGTTGTGACATCATTGGACATATCAAAACCGAATGGCTTCTTTCCCAGTTCAGAGCAAGCTAAAAGTCTGGATCGCATTATTCCAGTATGTAACCAACAAACTAGGTATAACAAAAGATCATTTTAATAAATATGTACCTACTTATGGTTTTAATGCGTAGGAATTGCAGCAGCCCTCTTCTTCACCACTACACAGAGTAAACAACGGCAACTTACCGCAATTGATACAAGAAATAGTGGTATGCATAATTTATCAAATTACAGGTTAGACATCTTTTTCGTATTTTGATTGTCATTTCTGGACACGTAGGGAGATGCTGTTTTCTAAAATGGATATGGATATGACACCCAACTTTAAAGACCACGATGGTGTTAATACTCCTGGTATATTTGTAAGTTAACATTCAACACATTTTATTTTTATAAATCATTTTCTATTTTCATGACAAACCCTCATTCATCACTACTATATAGTCAGACTCGTCATGCACTCATGTCTTGGAGTTATGGCTTCTGCTATTATAGTGGTCTAAAGATGCGAAAGTTTTAATGTAACTTCGCTCATATTCATTTTTAATTATCACTAAACAGTTATTCGTTCGATTGCACAGACAGCCATTGGAATACATTTTTGATATTTAATTAGAATTGGGAAATAAATTGTAACGCTACCAATTTATTTACATTGTGAAGTAATAGAGCAAAATAAATGATAAAAAATAATTGGGTACAATCTAAAAAAGGGATTTTGTTTTAAATATTTTGGTATTAAATCCAAAGTAAATATGTTTGCATCTTTCTAACTTCACGGGATTCTCCTATTACGAATATATTATGCTTTTTCGAGAAAAAACATGGCGTAAAATTTCTAATAGAACCCCTTGTTCCAAATGAGCCCTTGTAAACTGACGCGATTACTAAAATGGACATTATACATATTATAATGTTATAACTATGTGACAGATGGAACCTTATAGACATTTAAAATGAAAGGTGCTAAATAACAGAATGTTAAAAAACGTTTTGCATTTTTATGTGTTAATGATTTTAAACGATGAGATGAATTTACATTTTCAAACTATATGCCAAAAAATCAATATTCATATTTTCTTGTTTATAATTTCAGGAGGACCAAGGACTTCTGCCGGCTAACCTGGCCGAAGAATCGTTTGACTTATCCTACGAGTAGAAACAAATATTTCCAATATCTTTATATTCTGTGTATACACAATTGCCTTCACTTTTACTATACGTCATTTTCTATCACTACAGGGACACAATTTCTGGAATATCTCGATAACTATAAATAATACTGGTGTATACATGGGTCTGTGTTTTGAGGGTTTTAATTTTTTAAATTCTACTCGTTTTAACTGTGGAGTATAACTTTTGATAACATTTTTATCTTCGACTATATATAAATGAGTTACACTTTAATATCCACTTTAAATTGACGTGGGAGGTAATGTAAGTAACCAGAGACCTGGGATATTTCCCTTCAACTTTATTCTTATTCGTTTTTAACCAGAAAACGTTTTATTTTCATGGACATGATTTTTTTATGATTGTCTAATGGGCCAGAATTTTTAATTTAATGTTATTAATATTTGTTGCTGCAATCTGCATTGTAGTGAAAATAATTTGAATTTTAAGACTAGACATTAGCTAATAAAATTGTAGACTACAATTTGTAGTTTGTAATGTTATAATTCGGAATAATTTAATGCATGATGACTCCGTTTGTTGTTATGTTAGGGTTTTGTAAATACGGGAGCATGCTTGAGACCAAAGTATATCATTTTCGTTACGTTTACGTTTCCAATTTTGTGTTATCATTCTATTACTTCTTATATAATTGTACACATTTTAATTAGTAGTAGGAAAACACCTACCTAAAAGGTATAAATAATAAAAACGTACAGTAAATAATAGCTAGAACTAGTTAGAACTAACGTCGCATTATAGTAAGTCATAAAATAAGTAGTAAGTAGCAGTAGCAGTGTCGCATTAGCTTTTAAAAATAGTATGTTTTAATGATGTACATGTTATTGAACATATTTTAATTAGTAATAGGAAAACACATTTACTGCCTACCTAAAATGTATAAATATTAAAAAACTGATAGTAAAAGCTAGAACTAGCTAGAACTAACGTCGTATAGTAAGTCATGAGTAGTAAGTATAGTAGTAGCAGTGTCGCATTAATTAGTTTTTAAAAATAGTATGTTTTATTGTTGTACATATAATTTTACATATTTTAAGTGGTAATAGAAAAACACATATAGCTAATGCTGTAGCAGTAAATCGTAGTGTCGCGTCAAGCTTTTAAAATTAGCATTTTTTCGTTTGACTTACTAAGATATAAATTTGCAAATTTTTGGGGTCTTTACTCCACTTCCCACTAAATGTAAATAAAGAAATCAAACTCCACTTTGCGACAAATATCTAGCACGAAATAATTTTGCGTGTACTTGTACAGTATTAAATGTAATCTGGTTTAGTGGCAACATAGTGTTCAGGACACTTATTCAGCTTAATTAAGTGCCTATTTCTGCTGCATTTAAATATTGAATTGTCCATTCAACGTATGTTAATCTCGATAATTATAGTATGTACATTACATTTCACTGCCACTAAATAAAATAATTAAAATAGTTCAAATGTTTAAGAATCTAATATAAATGTTATTATGGATGTATAAGTACTCATAGTTGGTACCTAAAAATGTTTCGGTTATTAAAATCACAAAATATGACCCGATTTAACTGAATTCCCTTTATTATCAT
>JABASH010002770.1:0-18831 GCA_019776445.1 Tomocerus maximus | reverse complement strand
AATTGTACACCTCAATATCTGTCAGAAAAGTGGCTTACATGACCATGATCACGCTTATGCAGCCTTTCATGGAATTTCAAAATGAAATTGATGTACAAACTTACTAGTACGTGTATAAGCTTCCCAACTGTACAAACTGACTGTAACACATATAACCTCAGAGCCACAGCGGCAGGGAAGGTTTTTTTGAGTTTCAAAACAAAGGATAAATTAATTGTCACTTAATTAACAGAAAAATTGAATTTATATCAAAAATGGAAAAACAGGAATTAATTAACTGCAAGTCATAATATTAAAACTGCCCGAAAGTCTCATTCCGTTTTAGTCTCTAGTTAGTCGGAATAAGTCTCCAATGTTGAAACACATCCTTCAAGTCTTTTGGCACCAAAGTAACTTGATTCCCATTCCTATAGAGTAAACACAAATTACTGTACTGTAAACTAGAACATAAAGTATAAGATTTACACTGTCCTGTACTGTGTTGCATATAATTTATTTGATTCCACGTAAACTAGTCTTAGTAAACTGGTCTTTTGGGCTAAAGTAAACATGTCTTATATACTTCGCTTTCTTTCCTTCCCATCTGAATGTGCCTATCAATGGCATAGCTTTGCAGCAATTTTTCTCCTCTATCTGCTGAATATCCAAAAAATTGGGTCTGTGCATCCAAATGTAATATTTAATGAGAAACCAAATTTACCAAAATTGCCCAAAAGACCAGTTTAATAAGACCAGTTTACGTGACATCAATTTATTTGGTCACCCATTGTTGCGAAGACAGTAGTTATTGCGCACACTCCTTATCAAAAATGTCCCTGCAAATATTTCTTGGCAATTGAAGAGTTGATTAAGTCCATCGTGTGTGTTCTGTAAAGTATAGCAAGAAACAGATTATTATGTTTGCGAATAAGCATAATTTCAGGTTTCTACTAATATGTTAAAACAACAGACAGAGAAACATTCTCCTCTGCAATTCTACCTTAATTAAATTAAACTAGTTTACATTACATTTACATACGTACAGATTTATTTCTTCCCTTACCCAAATAATCAGAGTTTTAGCTTCACAGTTAAAATCCAGAGACATGTGCTCCTCCGGACCTTGTTCCAATGGTGTCAAACGAAAGCCAGAGCCTGGAAATAAGTGCAAATAAATGTATACACATAAAAATAAATAAAATGCAAGTAAAATATAAATTCGTTTATCATACTTTTAAAGAGAAGCGTCTATACAAAGTACAAACAGATACTATTACTAACTATAGTACTAACTGGTACTAACCAATCATTTTGGCAATAAATTTTTGATTTTCCTGGTCAGCATCGCTCCAAGTTATTATCTGTGACCCTGAGTTTACATAAAAACAAAGAATATTGAGTTAAAATGTAACGAAAGTCATTGATGATTGAAGGTACAAAAAATATTGAAGTACTCGCACAACCACAAATGTTAGAAATGTATTTTGAGCCATGAACCATGCCATGGGGTTTCATTTGTAAGGTATGTCCATTTGGTGAGATAAGTGTACCAGGAATCGTAAATTCTCAGTTTTGAAAATTCATACCCTTTGGCTCAAACTTATTTCTAGAGTTAATATACAAATCTTGATATCCAAATGAAAGCAGTAATTAATTACAAACACTAACCTGCAACGGTAGAGTGATCAGCAACATCTAATATCTATTCACATATTTACAAGCTCTGATTAGAAACATGACGTAAATTCAAAATTGCTTAGAAATGATTATATCAGTAACGGTCAATAGTCAATAAAAAGAAATTCTTATAGCAATGGAAAATGGATTAAGGCGAATAATTTGCTTACAGATAAATCGGCAGTGCTCATGATTTTGTAAACAACGCTGTCTCGAAATCCTCGGAATGCATCTCCACAGCCAGGGGCATATGTTCCTGCAAAAGAAGGATGACTTGGACACTGGGGGGGATACTGCCAAGCCATGAAGTTCAATGCAAATTATTGTCCCTGCAAAAAATGTCACGAAAATATTAAATGAAGCAAATGGATGGCCAAAAAGTAGAACCAACTTCAACTCCAAGACTCCAACTGGATCTACTGTATGATCTATACCGAATTCATTAACACGATGATTAATTGTATCAGCATTTCCATTTTGTACGTCGCTAAATTATGTAATGTACTTAACCGTTACTTGTTGCATATATATTATATGCATATGCACAGTAAAAAGGAACTGATTGTTGAGATGAGAATGAAATGAGACCTTTCCTTAGTAATAAAAGCAAATAGTCATTCAGATTCAGGAGTCAGTACAGTCAGTAGTAATTCATATTTTGGGCTTTTTACAGATCAGATTCAGGTTGCAAATGCAAAATATTATAATGACTTTTTGGTAACTAGCGTCAGCCTTTAGGTTTCAATTTCCAATGGAGAGCTGGTGCTTTGTGCTGTGCTCTAGTACCTTCATGAAGTTTGAAATCATTAGAAATATTGAAATATTGAAAAGTGTAGAGATTACTGAAACCTACGAAGATAGATTATAATATGGACTGATGGACTCAATGTCATCTTGATCTTGATGAACCTTGAACATAATATATTAAATGCCTACTACTACTATTTATAATGATTATTTTCCGTTTCGTGCTGATCTCCATGTTGTAGTACTATGTAGTATTTATCATTAGGGTGGGCTGGGAAAGCACTTTACTTAAGTTACTGCCTTCCGTCCGACTCAGAACAATTATTTTCAGTCTCAGGTTCGATTCATAATTTAAAACTCGATTTTCGAGGAAAGTTTGATAGCAATCGGTGAAAAATTATGCTCATAGGAGAATTCTTCTGCTAAAATGCAATGATTAAGACCAAAGTGATTTGACTATTCTCAGAATGCCCATCAGTACCCCCCTCCTTAATCTTACATCAACCAAAGCATGAGAATCTCATGATGAGATGACGACACAGATGACTTCAAACATAATAGGAGTTTGTCTGTCTGTATATATTATGTAACTACTTATATAAAACAACACAGATCGTGTGTCCACATCAGTGTCCACTTCGATAGTGTCCTACAAACTAAATAATAATATAATGTACGATACCCAATGGAAGTAATTGGACTATATAATATTGGTCATTGGTGCTCGTGGTACAATTACAAAATTCATGAACTTCTTCGGTTTGAAGCTAAATTAATATATTGACATTTGCTAAATATTGACAAAACTATTATTGTCCTACAAGACAAATCAGTCTTAAGTTCATGTTGTGTGTGCTGCCCCCATAAATAATGTGTGAGTAAAGGACTTGAGTGTAAGTAGATAGTAAGCATTGGTTATAGTATATTATACTGCATTTATACTGTTAATTATCTCTAGCATGTCTATCTACAGTATAGTACCTATGATGCTTCTACATATGCCTAACTCTATGCATGCATGTTCCACTCATTAACCACTACCTACTAAAGTTTTCTGTATCATTGCTTCCCAATTCAATTTGTTATCAGTGGTCATTCACTAATATCTAATCTCCAGTAAACAGGCAGACTAATATTTAATGCACTGCATATAGAAACGCAATGACACAACGCACTATTATGCCTGGGTTATAAAGTTGGTTCATATTTGTGTCAACTCAGTCGCAGTCAATCAGAATCTGCTGCTGAAGCCCTAAAAGCAACCTTCAAATATGAATATCTTTTGTTTTTGTGTAAGTGTAACCGACAAGTTACACTTACACAACTTCATTTAATGAGTTGATATCATACAAGTGGGGACATAATTGGCCTAACATGGGATTAATTCCCATGGGTTTAAATGTGTACCTCAGGGATTTATGTGCAACAAAATACTGCTGGTGGTTGGTTATCGCACAAATAGGTGACAAAATGCAGGAATGTCGGTGAAGAGAAGTAATTTTATGCTACTTACTTCATATAACCACTTATTACAATGGTTAATAAGATGCAGACTTTTGCGTTCTTATTGCGCATGCAGAATTTGGCAAAACATAAAAATTACCTCATGTCATGACGGTCTATTCTGCTTAAATTGTCAAGGAGGAAGAACCGTGACAATACTGACAATTCATAATAATTTTAACATAATATATCACAGAAAAGTATAGAATGCTGTGGGAGTTGAGAGTGTTTATGTCACTTCCCTATTCCCTGGTTTCATTATTCATTATTCATCATTATCATCCAATCCAGCTACAATAGGCCTATATAGGAAAAATATATTTCGAAAATTAAAACCAAATTGGGCAGAAATACATTTTAGAGCAATTTGGAGTTTAACTTTAGTCTAACTTATCTGTAGAAGAAAGCTGAATTTTCGAAAAGCAAATAAAATATTTCGGCTCTAGCAGCTAATTACGCAATATCCGAAAAAATCCATACACAAAATATTAAATCTATACTGTATTCCCTATAATATATTTACTACGTATACCATACATTTGCGTTATTCCATTTATTTTCATTAGACTGATCTTGTCGCATTCACTAATATGTAGAGATAATAAAGAATGGGACTATCAGAGAGCATTATTCTCATGTTACAGTAATAACCGCTGGCTACTACTCAGATCTATATAGTTGCATGTTGCAGTTAAGATTGTCAAAAGAATTCTATGACAAAATTCCTTCTACAAACGACCTACAATTACCATTCGTCTTAATATCCTGGCTTTGCTTGAGAGCCAATTCGTATGGGTATGAATCAATGAATTCACTTTATGCATACGGTCTGTAGTCATCATAGACATAATATTTGTGTATGATCATGATTCCATGAGTACCTATAGGGTTTAGTATTCCATAATGGTTTATCACTGCCAATCTTGAAATGAGTTGTAGATAATCTCAGTATCAATTGTCCACTTCAGTTTAAACAAATTATGTGAAATACACACGTATCAATCAACCGTGATCTTCAAACTTCAAAATCATTAACCATCCTTCTATCTGCAGCAAACATGGCTAGCCACCAATATCTGTTCCTAATTATTATTGCATTTTGTGGTGTAATTTTTGGAACTCAAGCTAAAATTCATCGTGGAAAATATAATTTCCGCAATAATTTCATCAAACAAAACTCATACTGTGTAGGATCAGGTAAGGATTATTATTCCATGTATTGGCCTTTATACTATGTACATTATTTATACCTAACTCTATTTATCAGTACAGTAATAAGAAGTTTACATAAAGTAATGGTGTTTTAAATATTTAAATTATTTCATAAAGCAATAACAAAGACAATTTCATAAGAGTCTGCTCTTATGGTATGCCTGTTGGAGTTGGTATGCCTGTTTCATTCCTATTATAAAGGCTTATTCAAGAACTGCATTTCTAATGCAACTAATGAGAAACATCAAATTTTATTGACTGACACTAACTAATGAGTAATGAGATATTGCGAGTTAACCCTCACGTAGTTTTTAGTAGTGCAATATGGAAAAGGTATTTCTAGGTCAAGATTCAAGTCTTTTCATTTGACAAGTATACGTTTGCGTTTGTATTGAATTTGAATGTACATCTACTATAGGTATACAAACCTTGATAAGTACCATAAGTAAAATTGTATGCTGCATATTCATTCTGCAAAGCAATACTTTGTGGAACCTATATAATTTTATCGTTGTCCTTATTGCAGCCAATTCGTCGGAAGTACCTTTTGCAAGACCTGCTTTGGAAGACAGAAAATATGTTAGCCCGACTGTTGAAGATACAATCCAAAGAGTTTGTGGGATAATTCAGGATGATACCATCAAGCAAATATTTGAAAATTGCCTGCCCAGTACATTAGGTATTAGAAATTATTTACAGATAGAACTATTGGAAAATCTCTCTAAAAGAGCATGAGATTTACTATTCTGTTTATAAAGCACATTAAGTATTGTAATTTTAAAGGAACATTGGATATCCCCTCCTCGTGCATAATGATTTTGATTGTTCTTTAGACACAACAGTATATCTTGCCCGAAAGGCGAATTCAACATCTCCTGCATACACTTACATCGTTACGGGAGGTATTTCTCTTTATTTCTCAACACATCTAAAACCAATTACATTTAAACTTTAAAAACTTGTATCTTTAGTGTTATTATTTGAAATCTTCTTACAGATATTCCGGCAATGTGGCTAAGAGACTCGACGTACCAAGTAAATCCTTACGTGCCAATGGCCAGGGAAGATGCTGATCTTAGGGAGTTAGTCCTTGGAGTAATTAACACGCAAGCAGAGATGATAAACTTGTATCCTTGGGGCAATGCTTTCTTCCCTATCAAACACTGGAACTCTGGAATAGATCTTCCTCCACCTGAAGCGTCTAAAAATGATATCGTCCTCCCTCCATACGAAAAGGACGAAGTTTTCGAGGCCAAATACGAACTGGACAGTTTAGCATCGTTCCTGTACTTGTCCAAGTATTATTATGAAGAAACAGGCGACGCTACATTTCTGGATAATCCAGCTTGGATCGAAGCTATTCAGTTGATCGTCGAGGTTCTCAGAGATCAACAAAGAGGAACCATCGAAGCAATCAATAATCCTCCGTTTAAATTTTCCAGACCAACGACGACACAGTCAGAGACGACTAATTTGTACGGAGTAGGCAATCCTGTAAAAAGATGCGGGTTGATCCGTTCTTTCTTCCGTCCTTCGGATGACTCAACTATTCTCCAGTATTTAATTCCTTCTAATGCAATGGCAGTTGTAGGTTTGGAGGGTGTCGCTCGACTTTTAGATCAAGAAGGCAAATTCCCCATTTGGTCTGACAATCTGAAAGCAATTGCTTTTGATGTCAGACAAGGAATTAATCGACATGCCATAGTTCAGCACCCAGAATTCGGAACTGTGTACGCTTTTGAAGTAGATTGCTACGGATCCCATGTATTCATGGACGATGCCAATTTCCCCTCTCTCCTTTCTTTGCCCAAATTTGGGTTTGTGGACAGAGATGACCCCATTTACCTGAACACCAGAAAATATGTTCTTTCGCCCGAATGGAATCCTTACTTCGCCGCTGGGGCCTATCCTGGTGTCGGATCTCCTCATACAGGACTGCAGAAACCGTGGCACATGGCCCAAGCTATGCAGGCTATGACAACAAATAATCAAACTGAAATTGTCCAAATGCTAAATCTTCTTAGAAATTCTACCGCAGGAACCGGATTAATGCATGAATCATATAATGTTAACGACCCAAATGACTACACACGCAGCTGGTTCGCATGGGCCAATACAGTCTTTGGAGACTTGATTTTGCATTTAGAGAGAGAATTTCCCCATTTACTAGCCGGAGAACCCCCACGAAATTAATTGACGGAACAAATACATTTACAGTACATAGATACACTTACCTTTATCCAACATAGTAGCAGGTGGGAATGGGACTTGCTAATATAATCTACAAAATCAAAATCGCGTGCTCTAGTGAAATAAAAAAATTTGACGAATGTAAATATTGAATTGATTCATTGATTTATGAAAGCTGGATCACCAAAATTAAACTGCAAAGCAGCGTAATAAATACATCGACAATATACTTTCCATGAGAAAACGTTTTCAATTTTCGGATTCAATAACAGTATTTCATTTATTATCACTATCACCCATCTAAACTCTAAACTTTTATATTTTATTATTGTAATATTATTGTTAAAATCTTTGAATAAGCTGTACAATAGTAAATTTCATTGACAGACCAAATGTAAATGTATGTAACCCGTAAGATTGTACATTTAAACAGGGATAAATGAAATAGACATGGAAGATTGCAGTTTGAATGTCATAAACACGAAATATTTATTGCTGGAATCTCTTCTCAAAATCAGCATTTTTTTCTTTATTCTCCCCTTTAAGTACCATTCCCGAACAAGGAGAGAAATGAACGCTTTTCACTGGTTCATCTTCTGCACTCACCATCTAATGTTATTTCATAAAGTTCTTATGTACTATTTCATAATAAAAAATATGTATATTAGAACTGGCATTTTATGCAAAAACTAACCTGGAATAAAAGCATTCTTCTGATCCGTTCGGAAATATTGGGATAACTTCCATGGACTAAAAGGTATGAAAATATTACAACTTGTCCTTTACGGGCAGAAATGGGAGTTGCTTTCTCTAAAGCAAATTCTTCCTGTAGGTAAAGAAAAAGGATTGGAAACATTAAAATGTATCTTCCATTTTAACAAACTATTTAGTATGCGAATTTTCTAAATGAAGTTTAAAAATAAATCTTACCTGGTCGACATAAAAATGTGTGTCAACATTAGAAACATTCTTTAGTGGTCCTAATTTGTGAGAACCTGGAAAAACAGCCAAGCCACCATTTTCTGGATCACTGTCATCTAAGTGAATGAAGACGGCTACCATTGAATCATTTTTAAATGGAAAGAAGAGATAATCCTGCAAAGATTCGAATTAGCAGATTTTCTCAAAGTTAGCTAAATGTATACATTACAAATCAAAAATTATACCTGATGAGTTGGGAATTGGGCTCCTCGGCCCGGAGGTTTAATATGAGCCTTAGTATGATGTAAAAGAACATTAGGGGATTCTATCAATTCCGACACAGAGTTTACCAATTTCTCGTTCATAAGCATTTTGGTAAACACCGCGTTGTGACATTGCAGATTGTGAATGGACAGAACCTATTTGTTCCAAAAAAATCATAAAAAGTTGAATTATATTCAAATTGCAGATTGCACATATAAATAAATCTTACATGCATACAGTTTTCAAGGACTCAAAATAAGCTTGTAGTTATAAAGAGAGTAAAAATTATACAACTTACGGTGAAAGCATTCTTATCCTTGAGGGATTCTTTCCATTCTCCATCCCAAACAGATTCCAAATTACTATTTTCCGATTTAGCAGCAAAAATTTGGTCGTAGGCTTGACTGCATTCTTTTATTTCTTCTGGGGAAAAAATATCCAGCATAATGTAGCCATTTTCCTGATAAAACCGTTTCTGCTCTTCAGTTAAAGTTTTAATATCCTTCATTCTTCAATATCTTGCAGATATCTATTCTGGTTTCAATTACAGACAAGCTAATCTCTATCTAACATTATTTCGGCGCAGTTACCCTTTTATACGGACCTAAGATCAGCGATTCTACTTATGATATATAATGATAAATACCAGGACCTCCACCGTATATTTTCTAACAAAACCGCTGGTGTAACCCCAAAATCTTAGCGGAAACCATGAGGGCAAAGAGAATTGGGATTCATAATGGGATTGTATTTAACTGTGTGTAAACTGGGGGCAGTGTGTAGACTAATAAAATGCTGACTAATACTAATCAATTAATATTGGACCACTGAAATATGGGGCTTTTTTAGTGAAGTATTAAGGTTTGTGCTGGGTAAGAGGATTTTATTAGGAATGGACTTTTATTATGGAATATACGGTACTAAAACACACGCTTATGTAATTCACTATATGTTTACACAATACCTATAAAAAATACATGTTTATAATGCATGTTTCTCAAAAATTTAAAAATCCAAAATATTACTTCTGCAGATTCTTCTGAATTGATTCAATTATAATATTTGGGAAAGCTACTTATGAGGTTATCTGTAAGCTGTCATTTTAGATTACACAACACTGACCTTATAGAATGTTTGCTTAGAGAACAGCAGAACAGTGAACAGTATTCGTAATCAAATGTTGTACATAGCATGAGATTTGAGATCATGTATTTAGTTTTAAACCGGTAGGGTCATTAAAAGTACTAAAAGCTCAGAAGAATATTTGGTATGCATAGTTCATTTAACATGACTCCGTGACTGCCTTACTAAACATTTTTAACAAAGCCATTTTTTAGTTCTTGAGTTTACATGAGTTTTTATGTTAAAGGTCAGGATTCAGATCATCATTTTATTTATGATAAAATGTGTGTATCATAGCCATATACATAAATAAATACATTACTGATACAAATATTTATTACGCCTCGCTCGCTAGCCTCGCTGCATCTTCCTATTCCAAGGCGACTTTTTTTTCACTCCGTTCGTCGAGGGACCAAGCAGTTATTGTGCGGTGGTAGCTCAGGTTGGGGACTAAGCATGTAAATTACTTTGCACCTTTTCATAATATCAGGGGTCAAAGAGGCCTATATTATTTCCATATCAGGGTTTCAAACAATCGTATCTTTTCTGTATTGTATTTTAATACTTTTGGTTTGAAAGTCAAAGATAATGTGAAAACTTATGACTTGTAGTTACAATAACAGCTATGTGAAGGTAGGAATTCAGAATGGATTTAATTTGAACGCTTATTGCAGCGCTTTTGCTGGGAGACTGAGAATTTATTTCTTCCTTTTTTCGATCAGATTTTTTGTAGCTTTCGGGATAGACTCCGATGGGATAACAAGTTGCAACACCTTTGTACACATTATCTGTAAAGCAGTGGTCACTGGACACACACTGATCTTCCCGTAAATGAGTGCATCTCATAAAGCAAGTCTCTCCAGTGGCAGTTCGACAACTGCGAGTCTTGGGATCTGAAACATAGGGCCTATTGCAAGCACATTTGTTGTCCTCTTCGCAAACCAATGTATGGTCGGTGGTGTAACAAACATCTCCATAAAGATCAGGATTAGCGTCCATCGCATTCATCAGCTTTCTAAATAAGTCCGTGGACTTCTCTTCCGCTATTTCCGATTCTTCCGTGTCGAGTCCTTCCATTGAACGAGCAATGTCTCGGGCATCTAAGTAAGGTTTGTACAGCGACGACCAAGTCGAACGGTCACATATATCTCCAAATTTCGGATATTTCTGCATCTTCTTGGTAGGGCTTTCAACCTTATCCGCGCTTTTGCAAGTTCCCTCATAACAGACATCAGAAGTTAAGCAATTTTGTTCCTCGGGAATGAATCCAAACTTAGCACACTCTTGTCCCGTTTTACGTCGACATCCTTTCGCTGCTGGATCCCAAACAAGCTGATATGCTTTTGTTGGAGAACCAACCAATTGCAAACCACAATGACATTTGTCATTTGCACCGCAGTCTAAGCCTTATGCTTTTGTTGGAGAACCAACCAATTGCAAACCACAATGACATTTGTCATCTGCACCGCAGTCTAAGCCATAACTATAGATTTCCTTTGAGTTTTCGTCGTAGTGAACTTGACAGATTTGTGTATCGTAGCCGTCTGTGTGCTTAAATGTCTCAATCAAGGAGGTTTGAAGACCCTTCAGGGAATCTGAGTTTCCAGATAGAACTGCATCTCTAATCGGCTTAACAGATTTCATCCACTTCTGGTGGTCACACTGGTCTCCAACATCTGCGCATTTTCCGACAGTATATTGTACCGCAAGATTGATGGTGAGCATACGAAGTAACCACGACCTGTTTCAAAAATAAAACTTCATTGCATGTAAAGTCAAAACATTTATGTTAAATGTTGAATAATGACAATTAAAATTACATTCTCTTCTTGGAACAACAATGATTTGGAACAACTTTGACTTAAGTGTCCACTTCTTTAAATTTTGGTTCCGAATGGAAGCCGAAGCCCAAATTCTTCATAACTGGCATACTGTGCAGGGAGTTACACTAGATTTTGTACTTTACTTTTCAAAGAATGCTCTAGTATATTATAATAGTAAGGGATACAGTCGTCCCAACTCCTGCTGTTGTCACTAACAACTCAGAATCTGCCCATTGTCATGCCACAAGGTGTCTTAGTCTTGCATGTCTTGCATGGTCATGTCATCATGTCCACTATCTGTCCTGTCCATGTTTCATGATTACAATCGGGTACCTACAAAGTAACTTGCCATTCTTGTAATTTGGATACTAAATAACCTGATATTTAACATTTTTACAAATCTTAATCTGAAGTAGCGTCCAGCAGAATTCTTGGCCGATTCGAGGCATCATTTGATTGGACATTTTCGATTTTTGGACTTATTTTTTGTTAATTTACGTTTACAATGGAAAGTGCAGTGATATCAAAAATGTTTTCTAATCCAAGAGTGAGATTAATATGTATACTGTATATCCAGGATTACAAATAATATTGTGTGCTACGAAGACATTCACGTGTGACAGTTCATCCATGATGAACTTTGTAATACTTATACGGTAGTGTACTATGTAATAGTACAGATAAACTGTTCGGAGTGATTGCATAAAGTTCCCAAAGGTCGTAACTCAATAATAAAAGCAGATCAAAGAAATGATATTAGTCACATCAAATATTGAATATTTTTATGAATTGAAATGAAAACATTTAAAATTATGGTTCACAATTAATGAAAAAGTTGACACACTTTTTTGTCAAAACCGTGAACGTAATCATATGATCGTCACACTATTTTTACACAGCACTATCCTAAATATTCAACTGTCAAGTAGCTGTATTCAAGTCATTACAAGTTCCAAGTATCAGTCATCTTTGATCGTACTATACCTATACCTCCTACAGGCATCCGTTTTTCTCAGAGATCCAATCAGAGGTCTAAATATGATGAGCCTAATACTTTAGTATACGTATTGTGTCTGGGAATGTATTAGATTGCTTGCAAACTGTTTGCAGATTGTAAATCGAAAGGTCAGTTGACTTAAGATCATAAAATAAAATTTTAAGTTACACATTGTCTTTCGTTTTAAAATTACATACATACATTATGTTTAAGATTAGTGCATTATGTACTTCCATATTAAATAGGACGTAAACAACTCTAGGTAGATAGGACAAAATTGAAACGATGCACGTACAGATACAGGCTATACAGAAAAAATTCAGATATTCATGACGAAAAATATTTACATAAGGAATTGGGGAAATATGATTTTCAAGTTCATTTTCTGGATGATTGTGTCCGTGTCGTGTCACTCGTGTCTCGCGGCATCGTCCATCGTGTCCCTCAAACTCAGAAAAGGATGCTTTTGCATATCCTTATTTTATTTTAATTCACATAAATAAATATATTAAAACTTACACATTGAAACACAGCACATACATATATAAGTATAGACAACATAAGAAAATAATTTTTTATCACAAACGTGGTCATGTAAGTTCCAAATTCAGACTGCATACAAATTATGTCTACACTTCCTGCATGCCACTTATACCATAAAATAATAATAAATGGTCATACATACATATCAATGAAATAGTCATATTATAGCTAACATTTGCATTAAAATTACTTATACATGCATGTATTCAAAAACAGGTACATATTACAAGATTAACATAATATAGGTAAATATAGGTACATCGTTGAATCGAAAATCCGAAATTGTTAAGTGTATCAGTATTAAAATAAATAGATGTACCAGAAAAGCTCTAATCAATGCTTTAAATCAGCCAGTAGTGATAAGTGGACAGCAAGTTCCAAGGAACCGTTCATCTCCAACTCTGTAACATAACATGTAACTCAGTCAATCTGCTTTGATTATTCTATTGAATAGTTTTCAGTCAGGAGTCATGAGCAGTCAGAAAAAGTTTGTAAACCACGGTATATTATTTATGACAATTAACTTACTCTTTGGCACAAATATAAGAGCTTTTAAATAGTTCAAAATCATCAATGAACTTGCGAAGAATACAATCTTTCAAGTGTCTGCACTCTACTATTAGGTCACCAGGCGATTTTTTCGGACAGAGTTCAAACGAGGACTCCAGAGTTGCCTATTTTAAATATGCACAACCAAAGGTTAAGTATACTCAAATTAAAAATGTATTGCAATTACTAGAAACAAAAGTTTTGAAATGGAACTACGTACATTGAACTCAGAATCCCGTAAGATGCGGTAATACATTGGAACTGACTTATTGTGCTCATTGACAGTAGGAATATTTTTGAATTCAGAAATTCCGAGCCATTTTACGTCTGCCAGAGTCAGATTGCCATTCCGGGTCTTGTTATTAGGAGAATTTGTGTTGTTTATTGAAGACAAAAGATGAATATTTGCTAGAGACAGGACCAACTGCAATTTACCAGGATCCAGTATTTTTGTCATGCTTGTATCTGGGTTCCTTGAAGCTGCTTTAGATGTTTCATTGTTGGGGATATTTGGAATGGTAGCTGCAGGGGCAGTAATTGTGCTATTTGGCACTTGGTGAAAATGTTTGCTGCTTGTAAGACCTAGAGGCTTGGGAATAGCAATAATTTCTTGTTGAGATGCATCTGTATCCACTGCCGAAATTTTCATCGATTTGTGTGCTGGAATTTCCGAACCGAGAAACCATTCCCAGTTCTGTTCAAGATTTTGCGACTGTCCAACGTTATCATTTTCATCTTCTGCTATCGATTTGGTCCGCATGCTTAGAGAAGTAAATGGTGTCACGAATTTAAACTGCAATAGACAGTTTAGACAGAAAACTTAGATTATATCATTCTGAGATACCAAGAATGTGCTTTGGGAAATTAAAAATTAGATTACTTTAACAGCCGCGTCGATGACTTTCTGCTTTCTCCGTATGTACTCACAAGGTTTTCTATTATTCGCTGAGTCCTCGAAAGATTCTGCATTGTCCAAAATTCCTTTGCAATAACTCATATTAAGATTACCGTAGCTGTCAGTATTGACACTCATATCTTTCATGACAAATTTTCTAATGTCTAGATAAACAAATAATCTTTGTAAGAACATGTCATCATTGGATTCTTCATCGGAAGTACAGTGTCCAAATCCAGACGCCGGAACACATATTGCATTAACATTGGAACTGTACGAAACATGACCCGACGCAGTTTTTCCTTCAATAATCGCATTAAAATTAGAATTATTCCAACTAGAATTTCCATGGCCCGGTAACTGGCCATAATAAACGACTTCCCGTCCTTTGAAAATCAAGTGGTTTTCTTGGCTAACATTTAGATGGAAATAAAATTTAGGATTTTTTGAAGTGTACTTGAAAGTGACATTGGACATGACGGGCATCGATATTTCTGTGTAGAAATTTGCAACTTGGATGTCTGCACTTGCACCTTCGAATATTTTCCTGCTGAATCCACCGTTTTGAGCGGAAAGTTCTTTGAGAAATTCGTAATCTGCAGCTTCTCCGAATGCCAATGAGTAAATTGGCACAAATGGATTAATGTTTATTTCCTTTATTGTTTGCAATAGTTGCATCTGATCTACAATCCCAGAAGTTGGCTCACCATCAGTCAGAAATACAATTATAGATTCCACATTATCAGGAAGTGTTTCATTCAATATTTTTCCTTCTTGCCTTAAATTATAGTAGACACTGTTTCTAGTGTAGCTACTATCGGATACTCGTTTGGAGGAAACATTGTGACAAACTTCAATCGCTTTTTCAAGAGCTGCAAAAATATTTGTTGATCCATGGGGCTGTAATTTCTTTTTAATGAAATACTCAGCACTTTGTTTGTACTCCTCAATTGCAGGGAAGGGATACAACTTCATTGATCGAATTCCGTGAAAATAAGACCACAACTAAATACCAATACACAACGCATATGGTATGTATAGTATTACTTTTTAAGAATGAGATATGTGAAAATATCTATCTGGAAAGTGATAATCGAAAATTTACCTGCGTATCACTGGAGAAAGTAATAATATTGAAAAAATCATTCTTATCCAACACATCTAAAATCTCCAGCATTGCCGACTCAAGTTGTCGTCGCTTTTCCCCTAACTTGATAAATTATGTAATTAATTTCCCAAGATTTTGTCAATATCAATCTCTATTTTGAAGAAAAGGTTTTACCATTGAATCAGAAATATCCAATACAAAAACTACATGCTTTGTCAACGGTACCATTCCAACTGGAGCAAAAAAGTGAACAAAATGACCATTCCTAATCTAGAAAAATTCACTTCAGTTTTTGCATGTAAAATTAACTTTAATTAAATGTATTTTGCTAATTAACTAACCAGAATTTCTCCAGACGCAGTTTCATTCTCCAATGTATATTGCAGAATAAATATGTCTTCAAATGGTTTTTCAATTACAGATAGGTCATTATATGAATTATTCCAATTCCAGTTCACAACCGATTTCGTTGGAGAGATTGTTCTAATCTTTGGCTGTCTTTCCATAACTCCTGCCAAGTATAAAAATGAGAAAATGCAGAATTTGGAATGAGGACAAAAGATTGAAATATTTACCTGAAGAAAATTCTTTGTGCATATCAGGTACATGAACTTTTATCGGCTGCGATTCATCAATTGTCGCTTTTATCCGGTAGTTAACAACAGAAATGTATACCTATTAAATAGTAATTTGTACAATAGCTTACCTACATCTGCTGGTATTATGCTGTAATTATATTCAAGTTAGGGGAGACGTTTTGTACCTTAAATGAGACGGGATACTCGATAACAGATAACAGACACTGACAGACTTTATATAGGGTAGGGTGTTCAAAAACGCTTACAAATATATGGTATTATATTATTTTGAGCATTTTTTATCTTTACCTGAGTAGATTTAAAATTGAAGGTATATTCATATTTGTCATCATTTCGAATCAATAATTCCTCGTAAGTTACACGAAATCTGACAGTTTTCTTAGCTCCAATTATAAAGTTGAGTGCGAAAGCGTTTGCCTTCTTTCCTCTGAACAAACCACCAGAAAATGAAAATTACTTTCAATGCAACGAAGGTACCTAGGCTTAAATTCCTTTGACTTAACTGTTCCAAAATCCCTGCGGTGACCGAACGTCCTTCTCTTCGAGCATATTCGTACATTTCTTTTGCTTTCTCATTCGAAGTTACATTATTTGAATTAAAATACATTCCATCCACTTGCCTATATACAAAAGTACGAAGTATTTAATGCACAAGGTACCAACATAACACAAGCGTTATAAATTAAAGGTAAGGTGGACTATTTAGTAAAACGATTTACATTTGTAAATTTGTTATAAAGGCTTCCGATGGAATCGTCAGAGTAAAATTTACAGGATGAGACTTCGTATCTTCGTTAACTATTCTAGATATTACTTTTGTAGCAGCGTATCTGAATCGAATATTTGTTTCCACACGTATTTCCTCGATACTTGGTACGTATTCCTGTTTAAAAAATTCAGGTATATTCCAAGTATTTTTAAGCACAATTTCTAAAATCAGGAAACCAAATCTTACCTTGACTTATAGAATTCAATGAAATTAGTATATTTTATTTTCCAAAATGTACATACTTAAAATGTTCATGTGAGCACATGAACACCATTACAGGCAATAACTTTATTAACTTACAGACGAAAATGATCCATCCGGTATCTCTTTAGGATTAATAAATTCGACTTCTCCTTTGGGATTGTGAGGTGGCTGTATTATTAGTGGGCTTACATGTTGCAGTACAATTTCTAAAATTAAAAAATATCCTAAGCACTTATACAGCGTTCTGACACGATGCATCTTTAATGCATTTTTATTTTTTAACCACGTTAACAGAATTTCGAGAAAAATGTAATTTCTTAAAATATAACTTAAACATATTTTAGTACTCTTTATTGTTTTAAAACTGCGCATTGCACAAGGCTAAACAATTTGCTATATTGCTATATGACGGTTTCCATTTCATGGCTATTAACATACTGATTTTATAATAATGGTTATACAATGATTCAATGTGCATATATTTAAGAACCATTCACAGTGTATGGTTCTTAAACTTCACGTTGTATCGCAACGTAACAGTTAGAAAGAACTGATTGCTTGAAATATTGTGAACTGTAGTGAATGCATGGCAGATTTAGATAGTAGTACAGATAAATGTATTCTGCTGCATTCAGAGATGCGTTAATTATATACATTTTATTATGATACTTCTTAGATATGACGATATACATGTATAATATACAGCTACTATTTTGACCGACAACAAGTGTCCATTTACTACAAATATATACCTTGAATTTCAATGTTTGTCAAAGGTTCATCAAGTCTGAAATTCGACAAAGTTATTCCTTTATGACAACATTATATTTCTTGAGGTCGGAGGGCTTCGTCTCCACTCATTTCCTATTCCTAATCAATTTTGCAGCCGCGGCCACACGTTCTGACTTAACCGACCAGTTCTTCTATCCTTTATCACTTGTTTGTGGTCAATTCGTTCATAAGTTCAAGATTTGATATGGAGAACATCTTATTCATTAAACGCATTTAACTAATCTCTCATTATGCCTTTTCATGGGGCACTTCGCTCTCATTCGCATATCACATTATGAATTCATGACTTCCTTTTCACGTTGCATTATAGATCTATAAAGTAAAGTGATGTAGACATAACACATAAAAAATACTAATAGTTCTAAATGTATGTGTATACTTATTGAAATATTCAGAGGTAGTTTTAAGACATATATTTTTCTCTGCTCGATTTGGCTGAAATTGATATATGTTGTAGCCCTTACACAATTAAGAATTTTTTATTTGGGTCAAATAAGTGTCTACCGTGCCGTTTGACTTGCAGAGATCCCCAAAATCATCCGAAACAGGGCTACATATGGCCAACGCTGCTGTTAATGCAGTATGATCTCCCACTTTATATTCCTAAACTTGTACTTACTTATATGTTATAGAATGATGGAATTGTGACCTGATAGCAGAATGATAAATGTAACAAAAATCACGACAGTATAGTTATAATAGGCAAATTTTATCATTGTTTTGTCTATTAAAGAGTTTTGACCCCTGAGTTAGGCACTAATCTCAATATTAATACATTGCTCGAGATGGATGACTTGATCAAGTATATAAATGTCAATGGCCCGTATGAATAATACGGAGTTAAAGCTTCGTAGTTAGAAGTTACAGCTAAAGCTATTGCTCCGAAGTCAAAGCTAGTAGTGAAAGACTTTGCTTCAAATCGTATGAATAAGCAAAG
>JABASH010002769.1:0-18836 GCA_019776445.1 Tomocerus maximus | reverse complement strand
ATTATAATGACCTATATGTACCAGAAACGATAAATATTAACAACCTACGTATTATGTACCTATCTAATGTAATTAAATGTATAATGTGTGTGTATAGATATCATGTAAATAAATAGTTCGTGTAATAACCGGGTTTACTCCTCCGCTTAAAGAAACATCTTACTATATAAAATATAAGTATGTGAGTATATCCATGAGATATTCCTTTTATAGAGAAAAGATCTACTTTAGAATTTAATAAAATATAGGGAAACATGAGAAAAGGGTAAAGGCTTGATAACTAACTATCAACTATCTGATGACCTGCTAAAGAGTTAATTCGTGCTGTTTGGTTACTACTTGCGGAAATTATTTGACTGTAATTTATGACTAATGACTTACAGCTGTAGACTTGTAGAGCGACTCACTAAATCCAAATAGGAACAGAGGAAACGGCAGTTGTGCAAATAATGTTCTAAATATACACAGACTTACATGAAAACTGCGCAAGGGGAAAGAACAACAAAAGATAATATTTTAATGTTTCAATTTAAAATTAAAGTTCCATGATCCAAATGTAGCAAATGTAATCCTGTGTTGCCTTGAACTTTCCTTTGTGCTCTGTTTTATGATATTTTGGAACACTATCAAATAAAATCATCTTACTGTAGCGTGATTTAAACGTGGTCCATATTCCTTTTGGTATAAGTATTTCAAATGGTGAAAAGAAAATAGAAATATATTAAATACAAGAGTATGATTTCACGTTTTAAACGTAGAACTTGCTAGCAGTTGCGATTTTGCGATATGACAGCCACATTTGGTCCTGAAGTAATTATCGCTAAAGAAAATAGTGGGATTTCTCATTTCTGTTTTCATTTCATTGTTCAAATTGAAGATTCAATTAGTCTTTCGGTGCGATTGTTTGGCACTAAATAAGCATGATAGAATTTAGAATGACTAGGAACTTTTCCTAGTCATTCTAGGAAATGTATGTGTAATGCAATAAAGTAGAGTTATTAGAAATTGGTAATCTCAGTAGAATTGTTCAACTATAAAGACTATACATTAATTATTACAACTTTGATATGATTGAAACCACCTATCTGTACACATAGTTTCTTTGTAGGTTAAAACAATAGAAGGAAACTCGGGATGAAGAGCGGAATCGCGTTTGCTGGAAAAGTTGGGAAAGCTGCAAGTTTTGATTGTGCAGGCGAATCTGGTCCTGCGGTGTGGCTTTTTTTGAATATTGAACTGAAATCATAGGTATCACGCCACTATTCATATGCAAGCTGAGCGCCTCTTGCATAATATTAGTTTGTTAAGTATCTTTTATTACAGTTATCCCGGGATGGAAAGCAAACCCAAACAGAAACTTGAGCCTTCGTAAACGTACTTATTTACTTAGACTGAAAGTAGTACTAGAGTGTGGGTAGAAAAGCTCTTGGAGATTATCAGTCGAATGCGTATCATTGTATCCACAATGCTTATCTTTGCAGTTCTCGTTCTGTAGCAGGAGTACAATGGTACCAAGTGCTACCCACCCACCTACTTAACATTAGATACACCCAAATTCTATGTCAGCGACTCTCTCATGTATTCTGCGGTGACTGTTTCTTCTCTTGCAAAGATCGGGAGAAAGTGGGATCTGCAGCGACATCACTTCTCACACTGAAACTGCATCCCGAATCCTGTTAAACTAAACTAAACCACGAACATCCTAGCAATCAAAGGAGTCTGTCAACTGTGTTTGTCGTCTCTCTCCTAAGCTTATACGATTACTTTTTGAAAGCTGTCTACAGTAAACAGAGACGACGGGACGAGCCAAAGTCGAAGAACTAAATACCAGCACACAGTACAAATCAAAAGAAATCGGACTCGCACAATTCTCACCCCTTCCCTTCACATTATTTTACTTTTCACGCCACTCATTATCACCTTGGCATCCTTTCAGCCTGACGTTTAGTCAATTATCGACATTCAAATTGAAATGAACCATTGCACTTCAACTGATACTGAATATTACTGCAGTAAATATCTTGGAGAAAGTGACGAAAGTTGTCCGACAACAAAAATTACATTCTAATGGTATTTGGTGATATCACACGACCCTAATTGAACTTCAATGGAATTTAGATCAATCACTAGCGTAGCCGATATTGTTTTTGTCCTTGTGTGTATATACTTATACAATTTTGACTAATTTTAGAAGCTGCAAATTAGTTAGCATCATAAAAAGGTCCCTTTGTCATGAAAATTGTTGTAATAAAATATCTCCAGGAGTCACATTGCATTTCTAAAGCTACCGGATTCTAGGCAATGACTAGATAGCTCGATGATTTGGCTTATAAATACTATCTTGTTTAACACTATCTGTATTTCAGTATACAAACGTAGTGGATGTAGATCTACGTGGCTATTGTAGTATTCTAGACGTCTGCTAAACACACCTACCTACATGAAATACGCAGTCGACTTGACGTCGGAAAACTTATGGAAGTTTTCAAAAGTTTTTCTCACACAGTCAGTCAGTTTTGTAAATACATAGCTACTAGTATGTATGTACTACGTAGTTACAGGAACGACTGAGGAGACCTAGCATAGTAGTTTTATTCACATAGTACATCGCTACTGGTAAATCTGTTGTGTATCTGTAGTAGACTCTTTCTGTGTATACAGATATTTGAAACTTTGTTCACGTCAATTTGTTTGATCCTATATTTACTTACATTTTGCCAAATACAAAGGATAAACTCAAGAAATTCAAAACTCCAATTAAGCTGCACGACTGCAGACATTGTAAACTCTTTAATACTTTGATGCTATTTATTAGGACACGGGCTAATGACTAATGACTACAAAGGGAAATCAAAGTAAATTTTAGGACCCATTCAGTAATACCATATTGTAGTATAAATTATACTTAAGGTACACTAGCAAAATGTCCAAGTGCATTATACGAACAACTAAAACTAATTATATTATCCTAAACGTATTGTGAAAGGAAAGCATGATCATATGTTAAATATTGAGGCTTAACTTTCATTATTTTCCTACTACAACTGTTTCTTATACATACCTTTTGTTCAGCAAGTTTTACAATTAAAAGTTTTCTCTACACTTTCGTGGGAGACGAAAACAAACTATTTTTACAAGCAATTGCTAATTTCAGAAGTTTTGGTATCTGTAAAAGAATTACGATTCAATACTAAATTACTTTTTGATTGCATCACTTTTACGATACTATTGTCTTACACTCTTCTGGACACATTTCAATAATGCTATTCTTCTCCTATTTGTGGCAATCATAGTAATAATTATCGTCAGTATCTTAATACCATACGCCATAGTGGTTGGCTACAATAACTTTCATTTTCAACACATGAATCACACAATTAGAAATCTAAAACGTTATTGTACTACTTTTTTAAAAACATTTCTCAGTTTGTTATGCAAGCAAAAACTATCCACAATTCTCTTCAATTAAAACATGGTTGACTACATATTTTGCATGTGCATCTCTTAAAAGCGGACTACGGACGCTCAAAATTGGTTTATGTGGGAATTATTCCCTTTCTATGAAAGAAAACTCATATTTCTCTCAGCATAGGGCCACTTGGACCTATATAGCTAAGTATGGCAGAGAAGGTAGTGTAAGTAATAATGTTGTTTGTCTAGGAAAGATGTCTTGCAATGATAATTGGACCTTGGAACTGCAAGGATGAAGAAGAGAAGAGAAAAATGGTGGTTGATTTTGGTCATAATTGTAATTTGTGAGGATGAAAGAGAAAATGTTTCTTGAGCAGAAACATCGATGCAGGGAGGGACAATCAACAGAGGGAAAGTAATGAGTCGCAAAAAGGAAAAGGAGGACTCGAGGACAGGAAATAAGTTTCTGCACATTGCACATCATCTTCCTTTGGTATCCATGTAATGAGTATTTACTCAACATGTCTTCGGTGTTCTTAAAGCTCCCCTGAGAAATCATTTCGGCTCTTCCACTAGGAAGCCAATTATTTCACAATTATGTCTCCCGTCCGTGTGATAAGATCTATCATCTACGTATGTATGGAGCACAGCCAGCATCATCTCCTCAAACTGTCTCTCTCTATGCAAACCCGGCAGATTTTCTTTTTCCTCCGCACAATCCCATGTAGTCGGGAATCAAGAGCATTTGCAATGCAATATTTAAAAAGAAGTAACAAGATAGCATTCTAGATAAGACAAACTGCCCTATATAAATGCCATAGGCGAGGTAGTAATTTTTGCATGAGCATTAGACTACAGTCTCTGTTTATCCTGGAGTCCCTACTTTAATCTGCATGCGTCTAACACTTTATTTAAACTCATTTAGACTCATTCATTCACGCTCTCTTGCTGAAGAACTATGGACGAGTAATTACAACTCAGGCTATTCATTGTCAACGGCAATTCCCTATCAACTAGTTGCGCACCGCAAACCGCCGCCGCCCGCCACCCGCCACCCATTACAACGGAACAAGCATCCTCGCTATATCTCTAATTTTAATTTAATTTCAGGGTTTCCATTGGCATCCGCATTGTTGCTAACCAAGTCCGGCTATTCATTCACCAAACCCAAAACTTAAACACACGGCTGCACATTTTAATGACTAACTTGAATTATTTATATTCCGCAAATGAAACAAGATATTTTCAGCTTTCTCGGATTCATTTCGGAGGCATATATCTAGTCTGCACTGACTATTATTCATTGCACTATACCAGACGAGAGACATTAGTAATTAAAATTCTGTAAAAAAAACTTTTCCTTTCGAAATGAAACAGGAGAAACGGTAGAAACCCAAAGATTCCATAATTATGTAATATGCTACTTATACTTACTTATATAGTGTAGTAAGCCGGATACGGTAACCGAGGAAAGGTACAATCAACTCGCGTATACATTTTTTAAGATTGAGTTTCACTCTATTTTCCATGCAAATTGTTGTAGAGCAGTTAGTATCTGCCGGTTTACGGTTCTTAAGTTACTTTTTGTAATCTCAAAAGTTAGTTTCTTGTAAAATCCAGTTTCTTGTTTGTAATTTTGTAAATGCGGAGTTGAGATACGCAAAGTATGTAGGTTGTCGTCTGTCTATATTAAACTCCAATTACAATTATGCCCTAATCTTAAGTTACATAACTATAATGTACATACTTAGCATCGCAGAAGGAACGTTCCTACATTTCCGCTTTTAGGTTCAGCATCCGACGGAACAATTAGGTGTAGCTCCGCTACGCTAACTTTTGTCCAATTCATACAAACAACAGGAAAGAGAACTTTTTCTGAGGAAGAGACAGATTGTATCGGAGCAGTCCTCAGACATTAATATAAATGAGATTGTCAGAGTTCCAACTTCCAAGTTTTAATGCCATTAATTTAATTGTCATAAGTGGGTAAATAGGAATGGATGAATCAAGTGATGTTTACCAGGAGCAAAGGGAACCCCGTGGAATTACTTCCCTTCCAGAAATTACCTGTTACAAGAAAAACATCTCCGTCTCCCAATTTACTATCCGCCCACCATAAATAGCAATAAAGTGGGAAATTAGTTATTTACAATTTAAGGGCTGTCGCATTTGCTATGTCATAATCTTAATGAAAATAATAAAAACGTGGATGTACACGTATGTGTCTGTCTGTGCTCTGTAGCACATTCGTGTGACATGTCATCATCGTCCGTAGCAAACCCAAAGGTAAGAAAAGCAATGGAGCATGTTATTTACACAACCCAAGTTGGCACTTTGCGTGTCTTTCTCGAGGCGTGCAACGTGACGCATAAATATTTATTAATAGAGTACTTACTCATGCATATACCCTAACAACCAACTCAGACCAAAATGACTACAAACTTACCATACACTCATAAAACTAATAGTCTATACTAAGTAACAATGCTCCATTTATTTTCACGCTCGAGAAGTGTAAATAGAGACTCTTGCATGTATTACCTTTAAATATTTTATGTCCAATTCCTTATGAAATTAAAAAGAACATTTAAAAACGCATTATATATTCTACCTGTCAGTCAAATATAAAACAACAGACCCAAGCCAAACTAGAAATAGAAAGTATGAAACGTGCAACGTACTTTTAATCTCGCGTACCGATAAATATTCTAATACAAAAAAGTTCTAATTTTGTACGCACAATTTTAGACTTAAATCGACATTTTGACTGATTCGACAAGAATAATATTTTTTAAAAAAGATACACTGGAAATTTTGATTTTATAAAGTTCATTTAGGTATTTGCTGGGTTGAACTACAAAATCGCGACTGTAATAGGGTAATTTTTTTTCATTTTTCTCAATTGGGGAATCTAAAAGTGTGTTAGCTCTTTTTGCAGATCTCACTTTGGTGCCTCGCTGAGGACTAGGATATTTTGCTGTAACGTAACTCTATTTAACCAATACACGGGGGGGAAAGAATATATCTCAAAAGAATATGGTATTTATATATTATACTATATATAGTAGATATACGGGTTTAGTGTTGCCATATAAGTAAATAGATTTGGTAGGAGTGTATAGGAATGTATTTTCAATTTTCCAGGAAGTGTAACTAAATAAAGGCACAGGTAAACACAGTTTGTGGCTGTGAGAGTATCTGCCCACTGCAGGTGGTATTGTCTTTAGCACAAAATAAAAGAAGAGCTGCGATATTGATGTGGTAGGAGGAAAACGATGCACGCAGCAGAAATTTTTATCTCGCAATAAACATTTGTGTTTCACTGCTATGGATCCTAAGAGCAATCTCTTGCTAGGTAAGGTGATCTGACTGAATTGTAGAGTTTTTACATTTATTCCACAGAATTGGTTTCATAATACTATCCCTATTCTGTGTGGATAGGTAAAATGAGATGAATTTGAGATTGCTCAGACCCACCCAATTTATAGTCGCTTTTCTGGTAAACACTAGAGTGGGACATTCAGATAATATTAAGGGAAAGATTGAGTCAGAAATACGGATATCAAAATCAGGAGTAAATTGTTAATGGCCATTTTATCAAAGTACTATTGCAAATTGGCATATTTTACTACTCTTTTCAGCGAGGTTGTACTGCCTAGTTACTTTAATATTAGTGGAGGGGTAGATGGATATGGAAGACTTGCAAGTTTTCTGCCAATTTACGAGGATTATATTATATTAGTAATGGTAGACTGCAATGAAAATGATAGTAGAGCTTGAATAGAAATGAGATGAAGATAAAATTGAGTGCAACTTGGGCGTGTTCACGAAAAAGCAGACAACACTGTCTTGCCTACATTGTAGAGATACGTATTTATACTTGTACCTTGATACTTCACGTAGGTACCTACTGATATAGTTCAGGTCCACATTATGTTGGGAGTATTTTGTAATAAGAGAGATGGAAAACTCTAATATTGGCGAATCGACGTAACAAACGGGGCATTTACTCACTTACTTAATATGGGCTCCTAGGAAGAACGATGAAAGACTTGTATATCCTAGGCATTTTAGTTAGCTCGTTCTTGGGATTGAATAGCTGGGTTGAGTCGAGATGAGACTGTCAGTACACCAGAAATAATACAATTTGGATTTTACGTCCTGAATGGCTCAAAGCATGAGAACCAATCATCATATTGAAGGATTCATCATGCAACTTGAGACTAGAATTGCGCATCAAGAACATTAAATCAGTAAGTCAACTGGAAAATGCTGACGATCTTCCCCATCTTCTTTTCATAATTTAAAATTGTGTTCTACATTCAAAATGTTCCTTACTCTCTATAGCTTCATCTATATCACTGCTTACTCTCTCTGGCTGCATTCTTCGCAATATCAAACGAACCTTAATTTAAATGAACACTATTCCAGTTACAGAAATTGAATCTGAACACTGCTCCTGATTTCGTCCCTGGAATTATTGTTACTTATGTAGGTTCAGGAAATCTACGCATGTGAACGGTTTCCTTTGTATTAATAGGTTATGTATCGAAGATGTACATCTGGATTCCTGTAATATCAAATCCATATCATTTAAAAATACCATTGTCAAATATGTAGAGGTATACGGAATAGTTTGTAAAATAAGTATTAAGTATAGTGTTATTTCATCATATAATCTGTTATGGCACATGTATAAGTATGTAATGGCAATTCCTACATAAATACCTAATGTATACATAGAGATAGGCATGTGCGTCTCGTTTTGCTAAATCTTGTTCTGCAAATTGTATTTCTTCAACTATATGAGAGTCTTTTGCAATTTTTATATGCCATCTTACTCCAGGAATACTGAACGGGTAGAAACATTAAATTACTTGGTAATGGAAGGAAAGTAGAATGTAGAATGCTATGTGAAACTAGAAAACATGAATTAGGATGGTAGAAGGAAATACTAACAAAATTGTAAAAGGCAATTCACAATTTTTCTCGGCTCCCGGCATAAACAGAGGATTTCGTGAACGGTGAAGTCAAGAAAAGCTCCTGCAAGAATCAAGATTAAAATTGAAACCCCCTTCTCAGCGTTGCAAAAGAAATACAGATTGTCTAGCAAAGATGCTCTCCATTTAGCTACGCTCAACTTGGTATCGGTTTATGCACTAAAAATTTGAAATTTAATCCCATCCTTCTGAAACATTTACTATGGAAAACTTCTTTTAAGGAAAAATTATGTCTAATAGGTAAATTAGTCAAAATATTTCTGAGTAGTCTACCAAGTTACTATAAATGGGTTTATTAATCGATAGTGCAACACAAAAGTGGCATATCTCAAAGGAAAATGCCGAAGGACGTAACTCTACTAACTATGCGTGTACTGGTATCATAAAAATGATATTATATCTAACCAAAGTAATTCGTTAAAAAGAATTTAATGTGAAAGCTGAATAAATATATATTTTAATATAATATAACTACTAAAAGAGTCGTGCGAATGTCCATAACGTTCGTTGTGATTTGACTGCATCAATCATTGTACTTTATTGACCAATAGGGCATAAAATATATGGAAATTAATTTAACTTAAAGTATCTACAATTTAAAGTATTCATGAGCACTGAACAGTATCCTTAATTGCAAATTATTTATAGTTATATCAGTTCCATTAAAACTAGTTTGTATTTGCAATCAATTTATTTTTTATAAAATCGCAATTATGTCAACTCAAAAAGTGTTCCGTTATTACAAAGACTGACTGGAGTCAGTTACACAACCGCAAAGAAATTTTGGGAGAGGGAAGAAAATCTGCTGTAATTAGATTTTATGTCAAAACCTGTAAAGGACCATTAACCATGTTCTTGTCACGTGACGAGTTTTGTTCATTCCCCGTTGGTTTACAATGAAGAATCAGTTGTAAATGTAAAGCCAGTATTTTCTAAGAGCAATCTGTTTGAAATATCTTAACTTTACGTGTGATGCATGATGCATCAAAGTAACTACGACATATGCCTACTACTCATGCACATAAAGAGAAGGACTCAAGCTGACCATAGGAAAAAGTTGAGCAGTTGTAATGCACATGAAGTTGAGTTATATGACTTTGATGCAAATGTTTGTACTCTGTCTGTGTCACTTCCAGATATCCACATATTTAAGCAGAGTGATACTTTTGAAATGGAATGCAAACAAGTATGATACTTTTAGTTGCTTTATAGTCTTGAGTAATTAATTTTCAAATGCAGGGTGACTATAATTAATGGATATTTAAGCATATTTAAAGTAACTATTTATTATTTTACTGCTTATCAAAACGTTGCTAGAATTTGTTGCCACGCTTCAAGATAGCGATACATAGGTATTGGCATCAGACTATATAGCCTTCAAGAAATTGTGGGTCATGAACCTGAAGTAAGTGTTAGACTATCCTCCAGCAATAGTGTTTGCGAATTAATTATCTGTCGGGTGGATATAAGTTGTAGAAGATATTATTTGCAGTAGTAAGCCGGGATTGGCGTCACAAGTCTTTAGATACGCGTGAATTATTTTGCGAACCGTGAGTATATGTATCATGCACCAATGTTTCCACTTTGAATGTCAATTGATCTCGAAATTTGTGTGAGCTAAGAGTTGCAAGTTTCAATTTGGAAAGGCTCTCTGTTAAAGAATGTTTCCACTCCCACCACAATCAAGTAGATGTGAAGAAGACGAAGTTGGAATGTAAGTGAGGCGAATGGAGTTTGTGTCTGGTCGACTCCCGCTGCCCTCATAAACTCCGCCGACTCACGGACCAGAAAGAGAGTAGTGAAGTGGAGAGATTCTCACCGCCGCCGGAGAAAGCAGAGAAAAGAATAGAGACAAGTCAGCAGTGAGAAAAATACCAACATCACATATTGGAGAGAATTCAAGCGTGAAAGGAAAATGTCTGTTCGATTTTTCACCCTCTATTAAATTGCTTCTCCATTGCCCTCCAAAAGTCCCATTCTCATTTTCACCACCGCCTGCTCTCTTTCACTCTCTCCAGTTATTCCATTTGAATATCGGGCCGATTACCTCTAATCGGCGTTGCTGACTTTTCTTTTCTATATATTTATTGCTTTCTCCATTTGCTTTTGTGCTTTCACTCCGACTTCAACTGACGAAAGCATGCAAATGGCCAAAATAATTTTCTTGGTGCATCGTCCTCATATCCCCACTCTATTCTCAAACTTTCTCAACTTTCTCTCAACTACTACCACAACTACAGATAAAGTCAGTTTTGACAAGACTGAAATTAGAAACTTACACAAAGTAGCAACGCAATAGAAAAAATATTCATCCCAAATACAACTACCTACTACATCATCTTACTTACATCACGTATGCATTTCCATTCGCAAATGCGGGTGCTAGTCATCCTAAAATTTTTTGCCCACATAATATTATCTATTTTCATATTCATAATATATCTATATGCTTAACCATCCTCATTATCATGGCATTTAATTACAAATGAGACAATCATCTGCAGTCTACGTTAGTACCTTTTATAGTAGGGGAGGCGGAGAAGTAATTTGAACTTTATTGACTAATTTATTGAAGAAGTTTAATACCAAGTCTTTATTGTTTTAGAAATATGTCGTTTTCGTGTTTAATTTCAAATATAGTTGACCGTGAAAGCAAAAATACACAATTTGCCATTAGGTAGGATGCTATATAATTTTCTGGTTGCCGCTGTGTTGGTTTATATTGGTATTTATTTTGTGGAACTTTCCCATGTATTAACCTCAATGATAGATTCTTTCTGCTGTAGTAATTGTGTAAGGTTTTTAGTAGGTCTTTATTTTAATGCCTGTTATGAATGGGACGATTCGGGAGTTGTATACAGAAATTAAATAGAAAGCGATGTAACGACTGATAATTATGACAGCTACAAAACGATGCGGTTGGCACTGGTTTTGAGGCGGAGCGGAATTGGCTATAGGGTTACCAGAACAGACAAGGTGAATAGACTGGCAGAGTAAATAGGAAATTGGATGAGAATCCTGGGAGTAACTAATGGGAAATACCTACATATTATGTCAATGGAACAAAGTTATTCACCCGATTGGGATTTACAGAGACTGGTTCGGTGAAAACTAAAGAAATAAAACCATCAGTTCCTCTCCCCGATTTCTGCAAATGAAATATGCAATGTACCGACCACAAAAAAGCTATAAATGCGCCGCTGCTATTAAATATTTATTTTTCTGAGACTATACACTTTTTAAAAGATTTATGCACACAATACTGTTGAGTTTATTGTGAAATGACATATATTTACAGGGATAAGAAAAATTATAATGAGTACATCATCAGGTCCAGAATATTTATTTTAAGCAAAATTGCTTTGTGTACATTTGCCATTTAACGCTGAAAATACTGGAATAGTTCTGAATACTTAAATATTTCAAGTTATAGTATACTAAACTCAGGTAATAAATATTTGTTAAATTATGTCAACATGTCCATAAATTAATTTGACTGTCCTTGCCTAAACTAGAACAATAAAATATTTATATTAAATAATGCTATAAATTTCCTTCTCTTTCCATGGTGTTTACCGTTTTTCAGTAGTAAATATTAAAAGCTATAAATTATTATGGTACAATTATAGGCCAATTTGGCATTTTCCTTCTTGCTTTTTAATTTTCGAAACCGAATTCAATAAAAATTCTTATAACCTATTTTGTTGAAAATTTAGTCCTCTTTCGAATGCTGGTCATTTAACGTCCGTAGCAGCCTCCGTTTAGGAGCTAGAGAACCTAGATTGTTGGGACATAATATTTGGATATCCCTGTACGCATAACAAAGCCAGCGTAAAATGTCATGATGTAAATTTGCATGCATGGATCAGTTTTTGCTTATTCGACTTGCAGGAATTTCGGTTACTACTTACTATTAGATGATGAGTTTGATGAGACTATGAGACATCACATTTCGTTGGCTTTGTACGGCAGCCTTCAGCTTCTGCAGAACACTGTTTCCGAAATATTTAAGAAAACATTTCTTCTCAATGTATCGTGGAATATGGAAGGACTCCTAAACGAGAATCACTCTTAAAAGGACATGTAATTGTGGTACTACAAATACAATTTTAACTAATTATAAATTATTTTTGCACGTAAATATTTATAATAATACCTACTACTCATTTGGAGCAAATAGGAACCTTAAAAATGAAAATTGATTGGCACTACATAATATTGTATTCCGTTATCATACTACAATAAAAATGCATTAATCATACTTTAAACGATTGATTAATTATTACTCCTAAAGTATTGCTGTTGTGTGTTATGTAGTTTACAGCATTTACAGTATCACAAAATACGAGATGCCGACTTTATCTATTACTCTGCTAATAACATATTATAATTCTAAAGATTGTTTCTAAGAAATAATTACTGGGTAAATCTGAAAATCAGAGCTCACATTTGTCTAGATTATTTATTTTCATCAAAATAACCGTTATTATTGGTACTCTGATAATGGGAACCCTCAATTTTGGAACTAAATACATTTTAATATTAATTCTCGGAAGTGCGGAGCGAAGAAATTTCCTGAATCCGAAATGCTTGCGTGCGTCTTTCAACTAAATGCGCCTGCGTCATTAAACTGCGCTTGCGTCAGGAAAGTGCGAGTTTGCGATGAGTCTGAGTTGGGCAGTTAATTCTGGTTCATTAAGCCCCTTAAGTCTTGTTGTGTTACAGCATCGTTATTGTGTTTGACCATGTAATATCTGGCAAGGTGGCAAAGTAATTGAATGTACTTAAATCCCTATTGTACTCTTGCAGTAGTGATGCTACATAAATGGAACAATGAGACGAAAGTCAGTAGAAGTGCTTAGGATGGGCCAGGAAAGCTATTTAGAGTAGGTAAGTAAGTAGTATTGGTTAAGACGGTAGGAGTGTGTGGGAAGAAGTAAAAGTAAGTGATTGTCCTGGAGCAGTTAGTTCTCTCTGGCAGTGCTCTGTAATGGTAGTAAAAGGAGTATTACATGTGCGATTATAGGAGAGAAGACAATTATTAGATGTTGTACACGTCTCTATATGACTTCTTAGAGGATTCTGGGGGAGCGGAGGCGCAAGGAGTGGCTGGAGGAAGAATGGAATCTGTTGATGGTAGGCTTCATATCAAGGGCACCAAATCCACATTTCGCGATAAAATACGAAGCAATAAAGAAAGAACTGAGGAATTCTTATGAGGATTCTACAATCGCTCTGTCAGGCAGGAATAGCAAAGATGAGTTCATCCTCCAACTCTCTCCATCTGCCATTTACTCCATTCTACTAACTAACAATGCAATAAATATAACCTGCTAACCCGCCAGTCCAAAACTTTCACAATGTAATCTGCTGTCACACATCACAACTCACAGCTTTCTCCACCCGCAGAGAGCCAATTTGACTTTCATCGACTTTCCCTCCTTTCTTTGATTCTCACATCTCACTCTTTGAAACAAAGGGATGCAGATACACAATTTACCATTCGTTTCTTATTTCAATCTATTAATTAAATTGACCCAAGATTTCCTTCTGCCTCTTCTGAACTGCATCGCTAAAATAATCAGTGTGAGTATAAATATCTTGCCACGTGTTCATTCCCATGCTATCAAATTTCATGTGCTAAAAATTCAATTTCTACTTTATTTTCTTGTAGACAGAATTTATTATTTTCATAATAACCAATTAATATAAATATAGCTATTTACTTATTACACAACAATGATGACGTTGGTTTGTTTAATCCTTCTCCAAAATCGCCTATATTTCAGCAACTGTTAGGAAACTGCATTAAGATTTTTAGGAAACAAAAAAGGCTAAAGGTATGGCATATCTATATAATGTGAGAATTGCTAACTAAGTCTATGAAATCTGCGAAATCATCAAGAATTTTAAATTCCTTTTTTGGCAACTATAAATAGATATTAAGTTTTTGAAAATGAAATTATGCATACATCGTAGCACTTAAAAAATATCGACTTTCTCTCTGACTGTATTAAAATGACAGGCATACAAACATTAAAAGGCCAAGCCCAAACGAAGTATGCTTACTTACGTCAGACTGTAAAAAAGGATAAAAAGGATGTTGAGATTATAATAAAGTGTCTTAATTTGTTTTTGCTTATAGAAAGACAGAGTTTGGCAATATCTGGGCTTCAGTTTGCTGTTGGTGCTGAATTGAATGTGGATTGGTATGTCAACCTCTCACGAAGGACAGAGTTACTCTCACCACTAATATGAACGCTGTCTCCTCAAAGAATAATGAAAATGCTAACACTTACGTGATGCTTTGGATTAGTCAATATTGAATTTCTCCTTGAAGGGATTGTACTCTCTTACTCTCCCATGCTCAGTGACTTGAGTGAGCTTTCACTCATGCAGTTCGAACCTCGAGAAATCTTTTCAATCTTTTAATCTGAGCAAGTACTTACGAGTACCTACTAAGTAGTTCATACTATACACGTCACTGCTAGCAATATTGCCTACGTCGCATGTATTACTTACTATATCTTCATTTTCATGTAAGTAAGTACTTAACTGTTCTACTTCAGTTGCTGACATAGTATTACTTACTTAAATAGGCACTATGTGTAATTAGATGTGTCCTTGAATACACGTTGGTGTAGAATTGAAGGAGTAATCTTATTTATAAATATATCCATCTGGATACGCGAATGAATGGTTATAGCATAATGTCAATGTAATAGCATAAGTACTGGGATGTGGTGGATGGAATTGGTGGCCAGGGCAGATTAGTTGAGTTCAATTCAGCTCGACTGGCTTTCAATGAATTAAAGTCGGAATCAGTTGAGAATTTCCTTGAACTGTAGTATCTGAAGTCTAAAGGTGGCTTTGTGTGTGAGCAGAGCAATTGTGATTGCATTGAAGAATCAGCTGGGTCTCACTCGATCCCGCTGGAACCAACTGTCTAATCCGGAGAGTGAGCAGTGGTGGTCCAACAAACTAAGACATAAAGATAGATGGGTTGAAAACAGAACTGGAGCATCGGAGATGTCCAAGTGGCGGGCGGGAGGAGGGGGAAGATCGGGAAATAGAGTGTGAGGAAGTCGGGCGGAGATCGGAGACTTGGGAAAGCGGAGAGGACAGTGGCAAGACGAAACGGAATCGAACCGACATCACATCGACAACAACAATTCCCAAAGAATCTTTTGTGTCTAATAGAAACTAGAGTGAATCGCCGGCTGAGTACAAAAAGAGCAAAGCAGAGCACAAGAGCGAGTTTTCTGCCAGGCCATGCCACTCAATGTACATCTCGCCTTGAATTAAAATGGGCTTTTCCGTGGATTATCTCCTTAAAGAAGCTACTCACATGATGCATTACCATTGTGATTGTGAGTAAGCTGATTTCATGGTCTAACTTCGGGACTTGGGTAAACCCGAAATTCCTTTCACCAAACCAACAGGACACATTGTATTTTCCCAAACTATCAGACTCTCTTTCTCTCACTTCAATCTGCCATCCAGATGACTTTTCCGCTACGTAGTCATGCATTGCCTAACATTTACACTAAAGGATCAACAGCAACCTCAGATAATCTCTTACGCTCAAAATATTAATTATTTTCTGTATATCTCTCCTTCATCTCCGACATTCTAAAATACATTATTTTTATGGTGGTTATTAAGGTTTTGCAACAGTTTGTCTATTTTTATGCCATTTCTATGTAATGATCCGTAGATATCGACTTGTGTAAATAAAGAGCATTTTAGAGTAAAGCTTTGACGGACTTTCTGTGTCTATAAACAGTGCCTATACTTGCACGTGCCAATAGTATTTTCCATGTTGTGTAATATGTACCTAGTGTTTTCTATACAAAACTAAATATTCTCGTGGTATAGTTACCAGTGAAATGGCTTTTGTGGAATTGTTACAATTTGCACATTGACATTGAAATATTGCTATTGTAAGTTAACCTTTGAGGCGCTTGTGTTGCCCCCTCCCCCCGTAACCTCATAGCTTCCCAACATTGATCAAGGTTTTAAAACCTAGTTATTACAGGACATAAGCTCACAGAATTCATGTGGTGTATTATTACATTTATCAATTCCATGTGCATTATGACCTAGACTTCACAAAGATGTGCATTATTATTGGAATTATGGGTTTTCACAAAAATTCTGGAAAGAATTTGGTGAGACAACTAGAGCAATTTAAGACTGCTTTTAGCGTAAGTTTATTAGTAAGGTAGCATTAACTGAGGACGTGGAATTTGAAACGTTAGTGAATGATGGTTTTCTGGGAAATGTCTCGAAATGATCCACAGTCGATTATTCTGTCGCTCGAGTTTAAGGGGAACGCAGAGTGAATTTAATCACACAGCTTTTCATCTCGGATGTCAAGTTTCTTTGGGACGACGTGGGTTAGTACCTTGCCATGCTATGTGTACAGAAGAAATGTCTGCAGGATGTGTGCGTGGTTTGTTGGAAAATCCCGAGAAATAAGACTAATCTACTGAGGAGATTACGAGAAGGAAAATGTCATCTGTTCTTTCTTTCATTCAGAAGAATCTGTGCATTGTGTATGGTAAGATTGCATTTTTGGAGATTCTGTTTGTATGGACTGACTGAACTTGAAAAATAATAGGTAAAGTAAAACGGAGAAGCCGAAATCTAATGGAGATCACATGTTGAGGCAAAGGCTTCTGTTGTTGTTGCATTAGTCGCCGTTGCCACTGGCAAAGAAGGCAGAATAGGGAGGATTTGATCTTGTTTGATAAGGAGGAGAGAGAGCCAGGGCTTCTAGTAGACACCTAGGCACTCAAAATAGATATCCAGGTGCCAACCATTCTGGCAATGTCAAGTAATTGTCGCTCTGCTAAACTCATTTCTTCGTTTCTGTAAATCGACTCTCTAGATTCTTCCCACATTCGTCCTACATGTCTCCTTTTGAGCATCCATTCTCTCGTCATCTTGCTCAGCAGACCACAATTGACCGCATGCCATAGTTTGGTGTAAAGTGCAAACCAAACCTCACAACCATTGAGTGAAAGGCAGAAACTTTTTCGACAGATGTTTGTAGAAATATAGTTTCGTGTCACAAGATAAGTTTCTATTCTAGTGCTATTGCACTAACCAATTTTCTCAAGAGTGACTTCGACTGTACATAACATGTTGATAAAAAACCAACTTAGCCGGCCATACATGGAGAAAGGAGACTTCCCTGCACTATAATATTTAGACCCGTCTGTAATACAAGTTGTGATTACTGGTGATGCACAAGTTTACCACAAGTAAATACAAGATGTTAAATATAAGACTTGAACACCCACAAAGCAAAAAAGAAGCTGAAATATATACCGAGAGATATTATAAGGTCCTTTGACTAATAATGACATTTAAGACTAATTGGTCTCTCCAGTTTGCATCAACTATCAATAGCAAGATGTCTCTTTATTAGCTTCAACCTTTCCAAGTTCCCATGTTTATTATACCCACTCAAGTTACACAACACAATTTGGTACTGCCATTAAAACTCCTAGTTTCCTAAGCCATTTATTTGTTGTAAAGATGACTGAAAAGAAATTTAGTAGTCAAATAACCTTTTGAACTATCACCATTTTCTCAAATAATGTACATAATATGTATCTATTCAACGCAACGCACACTTTTTCCATATCTGAGCATAATCATCATGGATATGTTAATAAATTTCCATTTCCTCCAAATTCTACTCATACTTAACTTCTTTAAACTCCCATTTTTGTCAAAAGCTATATAGTACCTACTAATTGCAGTATCGCAGGAAGTATTGGGCTTAGCGGCTATGGACTTAATCTCCATATTAGGTAGGGCGATTTACAAAATGCGACAGTGCGACAGTTAAGGTTAGCCTAACTTTTAACATGTATATTTTTTATTAGGTTAGGTTTATAAGAGGCAAAACACTCACCCATGTCTTAACTGTCGCATTTTGAAAAACCCATCATGTAGAGCGCTTATTGGTGAGATGTGCTGACTACTCTACATTGCATAGCTATACATCGTAAGGTATGCACTTGCTATGACTTTGTGCTGATTTTGATAGTTAAATCATAATGCTTCTACTGCAAAAAAAAATAATTTAGTGTTCCCAGGGACAGAAATCGAAAATTTAGTGTTTTTAAGGTTGGAAACTAATATTTTAGAGTTACTTGCAAGAAATAAATAAAAAAAGTTTTTGCAGTTGAAATTGAGGAGGAAATGCTGGCAGTAAAAGGTACAGGTAAATGAACAAAGTATTCGAATAGTTTCCAAAGTACTCGACTACTAAATAGTTTCCAAAGTACTGGAATAATTTCCAAAGTACTCGAATAACTTCCAAAGTACTCGAATAACTTCCAACGTACTCGAATAATTTCCAAGTACTCGAATAATTTCCAAAGTACTCGAATAACTTCCAAAGTACTC
>JABASH010002768.1:0-18838 GCA_019776445.1 Tomocerus maximus | reverse complement strand
TCATTGGTGTCCAAGACCACTTGCCAAAGTTGTTGTGCACAGGTCGCATAGTCATCAAATGTTTCCCAGGATAACGAATTCATATCAGAGATTTATTTTTTAACCGTGTTGTGGTAAATTGTTGGGTGAACTTTTGTGCCGATGTAGTAAATGGTGAAGTTCGGAGACGAAGTTTGGTTAACATTTTTCTCTTTTGAAGAAACGATCCATATGCATTTTGAAGAACTAATGAGGATACTCTAGGCTTATGGTTGAAAATTTTTTTGTTTCCACTTTCTTCATAACATTGTATAGACCAAGATGTGACAGTTTCTACTACAATTACCAGATACTGACTTAGGGGTTTTCTTTCACGCTGCACATTATACGTATACATACTCTCATCTGACTGTAATACAGTTTCTGACTTTATAATAGGAAAACTGACTTTCCAAATTGGGAAATCTGACTTTTGAACCTTGAAATCAGACTTTAATAAATTTATCCTCTTATATTATTTACTTGGCATATAATGGCGAGCACATTTGCATTCTTTTAAGGTTAAATTGGCTATGCACTCGTCGATACAGTTCGTTGCGGTGTAGTACTTGTAGTATGCCAGTTCATGTTCTCCACTGAAATAACATCGTCTCTGCGACTATAATTTACAAACAAATAATAAATGAATTGCGTGTAAAAGTTTATCCTATTACAAATTAAGGTACCTGAGTGAAACTGCCGATGTTTTCTTTATCTGCGATAGTGACTTCTGGCCTAATATTTATGAACACTTCAGAGTTTGGATGGACAGCAGAACCAAAATCTGTTGGGTAAAAAAATTCATAAGAAGCAAGTCTAATAGACTGAAATCCACCAAAATCTTACCTGCAACATGAGGCACATCAATCGGAAGGTGAGCCACCAACTGTTTTTATACGAACACATTGAGTAAATCCCAAATCCCAACTCATCCATATCATATTTACAATTTAATTTTTTCTGTGACATTTTCTGCATCTTACCCTAAAGCCAACTGAATCTGATGTTGTACAGAAATACTCATCCAAGATAGGATTTAGTAAAAACGATAACCCATAGGACTTTCCAGCAAGTTTCTGACGACTAGGATACTTTGGAAATTCCGAACTTTGGTCTTTCTTTAATAAACTATCCCCATCCCACTTCCATTCTTCAACGACATCTTGGTCCTCCGTCTTGTTCTGAGAGGTGGAAGTGGAATTGGAACTAAAAGTATAAATATAAAGGTATAAATAGAGACTTTCGCTACACCAACTGATACATCTGTACACAAACTGACAAACAGCTTACTTTACTCGATGAAGAATCGACGGAGGGATCATATTAAAGACACAGCAGAAACCTTTCAAATCATGTTGAAAATCATGCGATTAATGATTAAATCTGACAGAAATATTCGGTGTAAGCGTATTTTCTTTATGCTTACCGTAGTCGGTCTCCGAAAAATTCATTATGCTATCGGTTATTTATCCAATGACTTTTCACTGAAATCATGAGAAACTATCCGATTGTAACTTTTATGTTTACTAAAAATGTGTATTGATAATTCTACAACCTCCGCTATACTTTGATTTTAATTTTCCATTATCAAAGTCAAGTTTCAGGTCAAAAACGGTTCAGTTTTGTGGGCTATAAGATATCATATAATATTTACATATATTGTAAGTGTTATATTGTCACTCTTCATTTCATTAGCATAGCTTTGATACTTTATGCTAGCAGTACCTGTAGGCTAGTACCTATTACTAAACTATGCTGATGTATGAACGGAAAGAATTTCAGTGAAAACCTTTTGATAAATAACCGATAGTAACCTCGATTGGTTTAAAAAGATTGGAACAATTTGGTGTCACTGCTTTTCCTTCCCACATACACAAGGGTATCATGTTTTCGCAACTTTCAGATGCCTTAATTGAAAATGTTAATTTTAAATGCATATTGGATTAAGTACGAACGAAAGTTTCATATAATTAAGTAGCAGGTGAACCTTTTCCAAGAATTTCCACAGATCGTCTTTATCTCCTTCGTATTTCTCTTCATCCTCATTTGTCTTATTTAAAATCGCGTCATCAATCCTGCCTCTGTTCACTGAGTAATTGAAAATTCTACTGAAACTTTTTGATGCTGAACAAACATGATTAAGATAGTAAAGGTTTTCTCTTGCAGACTCTGTTTTTCTACCGCTCCTTGTTGACCCGTTCGCTCTTCTATTTTGGTTAAAGAGTTTACTGATTAATACATGCCAAAGTAATTTAATCAATGTACAAATAATTTTTACGGATACCTGATTATAGATTCAGCTCTGCTCTTCAAAACTTTGTTCATATTGCAAATGGTTATGGCAGGGAAAGGAATTACTTCGATTTTTGTCTCGTAAGGTTCAAATGTTATGATGACTGAATTGTGTTTGTATTTTCCCCAGACGTCACTTATCATGTAATAGGACATGATAAGGCCAATAAAGAAAGCAATGGCCCAGAAAATTCTAAAATTAGATAAGGCTCTGACTTAGTCGTTTCATTCATTGGGGATATCAATTACCCTGAGTTTTCATCATTATCTAGTATTAAAAATATATTTATTACCTTTCAGCGAGATGTTGCTTTCTTTCACCTATATATTTAAGCCCGTGAAGACTTGTATTTTTGAAAAAATCCATTGGTAGATTTTCTTCTGCTCGCCAATCCCAATAGTTAGTGTAAATTTTTGGGTTGTTTTCCCCTTCTATTCTCAAGACACTCTTGATTGACTTGCTTCGGACTTTCTTCATGATGGTTTCTTCAACTTTCCCAGGTCTGATTCTGCTTGCAAAGGTTTTCACCTTCCACTGGCAAGAACTAAACCAACTTGTCAATGATTCCCAGCAGTCTTCAGTTGATTTTGGTAACATATCGTGTCAGCCTGTTGGTATATTTGTCAACATTACACTATTTTGCCAAATTGGGTAATAAGGTCTATACTGATCTAAATGTACGTCATTAATGAGCTGCATTATACATACATTCCATATCACATCAGCTAATTTAACGTGGACCATGATTCAGAGTTTTTGCACATGCAATAAAATGTTTGTGTTTGTTTAAAGGAGTTATTGAGGAGTTTTCTTTAATTTGTTATTTTATGTCTTATGAGTGTATTCATGGAAGACGGGTGCAATTTGTCATTTAGTTCATTAATGTAATGGATTTTTAATGGGAACGCAAACAATTTACATAATACCTACGCTCCACGTATAATTGACAATTTATTAAGTAGATGGATAAGTCAGCTAGAGAAAGTAAACCGAAATTCTTACCTTTTGCTTTCCGTAGTTTGATAATGATTGTACTACTAGGTATATACAAATATGATTATTATATAACGAGGTTATTGAATGCAGTATTTTCTTGTTTTAGAAATGATATAGAAATGATCAATTAAGTAGTATATATCGCTTAATGTACTCACAACACTACACAAATAGGTCTACTTACATAACTTGGACCTGTTGGAGGCTTTTGTTATATGGAAGATTAATTTGCAAAACTCTAGCCTTTAAAAGCTGAAGAACAACAGGAGAAATGAATATGCTAAGCAGTAATACACGAAGGTTTGTCGGCGAAGAAATATAGTAGGTCTGCTTTAGAAAGTCTGACTGGACTGACATGGTTAAGTTTAGTTCATTTCGTATATTTTGAAAATGCGACAATTTTCAAAATTAGCAACTTATCACTTAAATCGCTGGCAAATTACAGTCAATCTGTTGATACATAATATAAAGAACACAACTGCAGTAGTATATATTTAGTTAAAAATGAGTATTCTCTCAATGCTGGAAAATTAATGAGTCAGAGTCGCTATTGTCATTTGCAATTTGAGTTGTATATACTAGACATCCCATTATGGCTACCAATGCTTCAATTATTCAGAAAATAATTATAGGATTTGACATGTGAGTGGTGACTTTGCAAAAAAGTAATAAAAGTACACTTTGGTGTTCATAACAAGAAAATAACATTATTTTACCTAAATGCAGTATACACGTTTGTGTCTTTGGCCGGATCGCTATCAAATGCACCATCTCCTCAATAATGTAAATTGCTTAATAAGAGTGTCACCTTATATACAGGAGACGTAAAGTTTGCCAAAACATTAGACTAAAATATATTTCCATTGCGAATTGCAAAGTGATACGTCTAACAACTAACCATCAACATGCAATGCAACACTCAATATACTCAGTGTAGTAGTCATATAGTTATGTTATGATGTATTAGTATTTGGGCTGTAATAATAGACTCTACAAAACACAAAAATTCGTCTAAAGAAAATAATGTTAATACGTACATTTCGCTTGCATCGATAATTTGATATTATTTTTCACACTATCAAACACAGCTTACTACTTCCTACATAGAGTTCTTATTCTTATCAGCACATTACTTTCCTTTGCAACTTTAGCATGTATGTTGAGGATTCTTCACTAAAATTTTTAAGACGCTATTGATTTTCATTAGCGAAGGCTGTCTAAAGCTTTGCTGACAGGCAGACCTAGATTATCTTTTTCAGCAAGCAACTTATCTGAGAAAACTAATTTCCTTTCCTCAGGACATCCAATTAAAGGTACAATGACTTATCAGAATGAACAGTGTCATGTCGTTTTCTTAATTTATTGGGCTATGATTGTCAAGATTATTACTCGGATAAACCAAAATTACAAGAGCACACGTTTATAGGTATTTTTTGTAATTGATTTCTAGTACTGATATCTATAAGCATTCTGTCTCAGCACTAATGACCAAAAACACAACAAATAGTAGGCCATAGCATATTTGAAATACAACTGCATTATTTTGCATCGACGATAAATATTATGTTACGAACACTAGGAAATTGAAAATTAGTTTACTTTCAGCAGTCAACATTTTTATTAAAACTCTAAAAGAGTGAAAAGCCATGAAAGAGCTCTAAAAATTTTCATGATTACGATATGACTAACTTTTTCTGATTTCGCGTTCTACACGTTGCATTCGGTTGATTGTTCTGCCTACATGCATGTTAAGTTGTTCGAGATTCCTGATAGGGAAAAACGAAGCTAGTGTCAAGGGAGTGTGTACTTTGTCAGAATAATCATAGATTATCTAATGAGGAATAAGAAAATAGGCACAGTACATCTTTTAGATTGAAGAGACAGTTTATTTCATTCATATTACAATTGAACGGAAATTTCCAGTAATTATTTTGTGCAAATACCACACTTAACTATTCATTGGGCAATTTCAGCTCAATAAATCGTATCAATAAAGTATCTCGTATGTATAATATCTAAATATAATATTGTAATTTGAAAATAAAATTCTATATATTGCTTATACTTTCTGCTGTAGTGTCAATTCAGTGGTGACAACGTAAAAACTTGCGAATTGTAGTACGTTCCCTAAGAAATACGTCTCACCTAGAAGTATCTCCCACTACGACTACCTTTCATTACTACTTCCCCCCAATTATTACTTTACCAATAAACCAACTAGCATTTCAATAATATCGTTCCATGGCTGGGATAAGAAAAATTGATTAGACAAATTCTGAGAACTTTAGAATGAATATAAACATGCTGCACATTACTGTTAATAAGTAATGGACTAAAGAAATTATATTATCAGATAATTAATATTAGTGATAACCAATAGTAATGTTGTCTGTACTATTTTTCTTTATACTGGTAGTGTATTGGAAGTACTAGCAGTAGGTACTGTAGTAGTGGGAGTTAGTACATTAGGGAGATAGTAGTTCTAGAAGGTATTACAATTCTTGAGGTGTAGTAGACCAATGTGATAACCATGAGTGGTAACCAATTCAATAATGCCCCAAGTGCGTTTGGTCTGCTTCACATTTAAGACACTATATTTGTATCAATAGCTTAGAAAATTTCAGTCTAAGGAGTTGACTGTACGAAAGGTTTAAGAGACTAAATATGAGATACTTTAAGATTTATATTTAAAAAATGGGTTTATATGGCACGTTTCTCAATGTAGAAGATTAGAGTCGACCTCTCAGACTTAGTGCAGGTACTCTAGGCAAATACTGTCTAACTGGTCTAAAAATTTCCTGAGAATTTACAGTATTTGCACTTACAGTAGGTTGGACTTGTGGACTTCCAAATGATGGAGGTTGAACTTGTGCACCAAATGATGGAGGTTGAACTTGAGGTGAACCAAACCCTCCACTGTTGTTACTACTTTGTCCAGATTGTTGGGCACAATTTGCATTGCCAGGCGCACAGTTGGCTGTGGCAGGAGCTAATTGTGAGCTGAGCTGAGTTTGTTGAAATTGGTCATTACTACGAAACCTTGGATCAATGTACGGTCCTCCTCCGTTTCCACCATGATTTCCCCCTTGGGAGCCTCCGGGCTGATCATTCAAGAAAAACAATTGTGGCTTAGAAGGACCAGCTCCAGCTTGACGAACATCATCGTATTGAACTTGATGGTTTATCTTGGGTGGGAGAACGTAGATTTTCGTTTGCTGAGACTGGCCACTTCCACCCTTGATTTGGATGTTGTGTCTATAAAGGTAATCTGGAGGCTGGACAAAAACGACTTGGCGGGCAGCCTCTGGTGCAGGGGTTACTACCAATTCATGCTGTGCGTCCCGGAGAATTTCTGGCTCTCTGGCTTTTTTGCAATAGACAAAAGTGTTACCATCCGATCCTCCCTCCGAATTTCCTCCACAATGCTGGAAAAAAAGTCTCATCGCCTCGTCTACTTCTCTTGGACCGAGAACTCCCACTCCTGCATTTGTTACTGCAAAAGCAGTCACGAAAATCTAAGATAATAAATTAGAATTAGTCTTGCCTTGTAAACTTAACCACTCAAGAACAACTGCAATTTTGATTCAATATAAAATATTACCAAGAGTGAAATTTTCATGGTGATTATTGGATCTTTGGATCGTGTTAGCAAATTCTAGTTAAAAGACGCTGATGAAGTTGTGTCTGAAATTCTGAAGCGACATGAGCCTCTTATAAAGCTCTCGAAAACTTTTACATCATCATTTGGTTATTAAAAAATTAAACATAATTTTGTAACATGTGACGAAAAGTACACAAATAATTGCAATAGTATGTGCTTACTTAATGCAAGACGACAGCAGATGTGAAGATACACATACAATGCAAATACAATTATTAAATTGGAAAAGTAATTCTTACGAGACAAAATAATATTCCCTGTGTAATTGGTAGATTGTAGATTTCCTTGCATTTTGCATTATTAAATATTGATACTAGACCGACTAATTGAAAATGACAATACAAATACCAGTATTAAGTGACATGGTTAAAGCTGTCGTAATGTCTTTAGTTTACATTCTTTAATCTCCTGTAGAGTGTGTCAAACTGGCAAATACTATTACTACTTATAAACAGAGAGGATTGGTAACACTTAATTGAGTGAAAGTAATTATTTGCACCTAATGAGTGTCATCTTTGACTCTCACTTAAATGGTAGCCATATACATTCCATTGGTACCTACGCGTAAATGTCTGATTCATTAGATGCGATGTGGATGTTGTCTCATGTGGCAAGTGGGTACAATGTTAGATAAAATCATTAAGTATGTACCCAAGGCATACCGAATATTCTTTGTTTAAGAGATAATATTAGTAGTGCAAATAGACACCATTAGGGTCGAAGGTGCAGCACGTGAAAGTAACCCACACAAGACAGCACACTGTACATGGCATCCATTCTTGGATTTCACATTCTTTAATCCCATTACTTCGTTACATTGTTATTAGATCACTAGTTTTTATGAATAAGAAACATCAATGAATTTAATTTCAAACCCATCATTTTCAAGTACAACTACTATTACTATAATTACTACAACTACTATATTGGCGCAATGAAAATTGTTTAAAATAAGAAACAGAACTGTATCTTTTTTCTTAGTACATCAATTAGGTAGTTTGGAATTTTTGGCCATTTTAAAACTGAAAAGTAACTATTCGTATGAAAAACATATTTATAACTAAATGCATCCAATGTACTATTCAGTTTCCAATTGGTTTTCAATTGTATAAAATGGTTAGAAAGTTTAATGACAGCTTGGTGCAGTGTTATGTTAACTACACTTGACAAAATCAACAATGGTTGCCGCTAATTAATATCGTAAAGCAAGGAGTTTCAATTAATTGTTTTTGTAAAACTTATTGATTTCTCCAAACACATTGCTGTAATCTACTGTCTTGTCATAGTCTTGTTTCATGTTAATGTTAACGCAACCATCTTTGTATTGAATTCCATTGATTTCTTTCCGAGCAAATTCATCATTTATAGATACAGTGGTGAGAAACCGGTTTGGTTTGGCTTGCATAATAATATTCTCATTGCCGTAAGCGGTAACTGCAGTTGTGTGGTCTCCATTGTCGTTCGTTTCCAATTTATTTTTTACCAGTTCTTTTGTTTTCCTCCAAAGCTCTTGACATTTTTTACCCACCATGGAACGGTCATGGGTTTTACGACGATTTCTACACCAAGCCCTCAATGTTAAGAAGTAGACCACTTCCATTAGACTGAGTCCTGTGAGTGTCAAATAAATAAAATATAACTAAAATGCAAAATACATTTAACAACATAAAACATCAAACAGGTCTCTTCCTCTATGCCTCTGAACAATTCTGAGTATACAAATATATCTGACAAATAATTTTAATAGCATCATAATTTTTCTAATTTACCTGAGAATCCAAGACAAAGACCCATTAAACCGCCCGTGTTAGCTAAAGAAACATTAAAGTAGCGGAGGGATCAATTTAGAGCTATGAGACACGACACAAGCTTATATAATAGCATTAAAAGTTTTGTTAATTACCAAACAGGTCCGTGCTACCGAAAAGCTCTTTCCTCACCTTGGGATAAAAACTATCTTGGCCTATGTATACATGTAAAATCTATTTTCAAAGAAATAAAAATAGTTAAATAGTTATGAATTGGCGTATTTTTCGTAAATACACCTTAAATATACAGAAAATCAAGTTTAAAGTGATGACATTCTTACGCTGACATTACTATTGAACCTGTTAATAGAAAATAGATACAAAATCGAACAAATGCACAGAAATTGTTATTTTAAAATAGTATTTAATACATGAACCGGTTAAATTACCACGGAGCGATTTTGTCTTTTCCTACCCATAAATTGTCTTGCAAAGGTGTTGTGGTTGTATCTGTATTGTACGACATTTCCGTACATGTTGGTAGGCAAAACGAACAAGACTTTCTGACACCTTTTTTAATTAACTTTCCTGTAAAAAATCCTTTCTACTATTAAAATAGTGTAAAACCAAAGATGTTATCTAGACATATGAGTATAAATAGTTATAGTATTCATATTGCTGATAAATTGTGTAATGATTTATTGGAAATCTTTACTCTTAGCATCCTCAGCACAAGTAAAGTTTTGAGGACCACATAAAGCTTGATTTTCGTCTCCTAAAATAAGAAAGAAAATCTGATAGAATTTTGGTGCAATGAGTAATTAAAATTTGTCTTGTATTGTTAAGCTTAGTTGCATTACGTGGCATATAGTAACGTACGCATTGGCAATCAGCATACGTGGCATTCGCAATGCACCTGAAAGAACAATAAAATTCCTTAAATATTTTTACTTTTAATATCAGCAATGATAAATTAAATTTTACTCATCAATGCAGTTTGAAGCGCTGTAGTAAGAATAATACTTGAGAGTTATTTCACCAGTATAGTAACATTGCCGCTTTTTCTGTTGAATCAAATAAAAAGTTTTAGAATAAATACATTTAGTTTGATTAATGGTCAGTGTATAAGAAATAGTTAAAATCAATACCAATGAAAAACCATAAATTAGTTTATCAGCCATAGTTAAATCTGGTTTTATTTCAACAAACACTTCGGTACTTGGTTTAATTCCAACTCCAAAATCCGACACATGCGCCACATCAATTGGCAAGTGCACTTGTAACTGCAAACATTCCAAAATGGTAAGGTTAAAAAAATCATAAATACGATTGCTTAAATCTCGGGAAGAACCCCAACTCGCAATTTTAAAGCATAAAACATCTTATAATATGAAACATTGTAGGATCTTACTCTGAAACCCACTGAATCTGAGGTGGTACAAAAATATTCTTCCAAGTTCGGATTAAGTGCGAATGAAAGCCCAAAAGTTTTTCCTGCCGCCATTTGCCTCCTGGGGAAGGGTTGTTCCTCTTGATCTTTCTCCAGCACAATACCTCCTTTGTCTAAATTCCATTGTTGCCATTGCTTTATTTCTTCTGGGCTGTCTCTGCTATCATTCCTTTAGGCACACAATATATTTTCAAGCATTATTGAAAAGTTATAGAAATAAAGAGTTTAAGGATATATTATTATAAGAGTAATTATATTTAATTGATATAATGAAAAATATAAGTTTACCCATAACGATGAAGAAGTGTTTGTGGAATAAAATTGAAGGTACAACAGGAACTATATAAAAAATAGAATTTTACAGAGATGAATAGATAAATCTTTCAAATATCAAATGATTATGTTTAATTCAGTAGGAAACTAAAGAAATAATCACCCAAAATCCGTCTCAATCTCCCTAAACATCTGGGTACAATCTTGAATTTCATCCTGCCATATGCACAGACCAGGAATCATATCAGAGCACTTCTGTGATGCCTATATGGACAAAATAAAAAAATTGTATAGATACATTTACATAACATAAAAACCAGAATTGTGTCAAATAGAACGCTCTGAAATGCTTTCACCATTAACTTTTTACTTTTGACACTTAAAAGCATATGTTTCCACATTTCAAGAAGTTTTATGTAAAGAGATTCTATATAGTATCAAGTGTCTTACTTTTCGGAGAAAATTTGTAATCCCTCCTGATAGATAGTCCATTTTAATTGCGGTTTCCATAAGAGAAGGGTCAATGTCCCCTCTCCCGTAAGAGTAATTGAACTTTTTTGTAAAGCTCTTTGACACTGAACAAACGTGATCAAGATAGTATACATCTCTTAGTGCTAAAATCGTGTCAGGGTCTGAAAAATCGCCTTGGGCCTTACTACAATGGAATTATACATAGTATATCGAAGTGATTAGGATATAGGAAGTAGAATGGCAATAAAATATTAAGATTTTCAGACAGTTTTAGTCATAATTGTACCAACCTTAAAATATCACTTGCTTTGCTTTTTAATATTTTGTTCATATTACAGATTGTGACTGCTGGAAACGGAACTTGGTCCACCGAAGTTTCAGTGGGTTGAAAAGAAACGATCACTGGACTTTCATTGTACTTTGTCCATACATCACTTATGAGCACAATGGCTAAGACTAATCCACTTATAAATGCAATCAGCCAAAATATCCTATAAAACAATTTCAGTTTAAACAAAACCTGGTTTTTTAGTAAAGATCAAAGTTATGCATTAGGAAATGGTTACCTCTCTGACAAATGTCGCTTGGGTTGACCGATAAATTTTAATCCTGTAAAGTACAGTGAACGAAAACTAAACACCAGAAACAATTATGTTGTTCACGAGTAGTAGAATATTATTCTATAAATTACCATGCAAAGAAGTATCAGTGAAGAATTCCACTGGTAGCCATGATTGATTAGGTTCCCACCATCCAAATCTTTGACTCCACGATTCAGTTGCTCGATAATTAACTCCGCCATACATATTGCTCCCTTGCATATTTTTGTTTGAAATTACTTTAGGTCTGTCCGAAGAATAGAAATCTACAGATTTTTTAAATTTCAAAGTAGGAGAGCTCTTCCTTTTCTTTGAAATAGTTGGGGACATCTTCTTAACAGTTTGTACATCAATTTGCCTAAACCTATCCTGAAAACAGAGTAAAAATTAGTTTTGACAACTTTTTATCAGAAAGATTTTCAATTACCTCCATAAGTTTTAGAAAAGGGGATGTCTTGCTACTGTTTTCCGTTGGAAACTCCATGAGTAACTGCTACTCAGCAAATGAGAATGACAAGGCATGAGAAACAAATGATGAGTAGGACAGAGAAAATTCGAAGCTTATAATTAGTGTCCCCATGTCTGTGTCACTTTCTCCGAAACCTTCAGTAGAATGTAATTCAAGAGCTTACCAATTTTAGCTGCCTTGGTACGCCAAAAATCTGATGCCATATTTTACGATTACACTATTGCGTGTGCCATCCCATAACTATAGATAGAAAAAGCTTTCACAAGATCCGCTGCCATAATGTCTCACTCTTTTAGATAATCGTGATACTAGTCATGAAAACAAATAGAGCAAAAAAACATATTTAAGTACTGGTTACGAGATACATTTAGGAATTGCGTATTATTTTGTGTTCATTTTACACTTTTATAGAGGAGGCACTTTGCCTGATCCAATTTGATTTGCTTTTACTTTGCTAAGTAGGTAATTTTAGTGAATTGTAATATTGTTTTTGCATGCTCTTAACTGTCCAAAAACATGTACTTAACTACAGAGCGTATACAGCAATAACATAAGTCCTTATTTCCACGATTAATTGTAATCACGCAATCACGAAGGTAAATACACTTAAGCCAAAGGAAATATATCAATCCAGAATCAGAAGTGAAGTGTCAATGCCATTGATGCCACTATGCAGTACATTAGAGTATTCACATTTATTTGTGTTTGATCCCAATCTTTAATATATAAATCGGTCCAGTGGGTGGTATTACTTGCCATTTTTCAGTGCTCAATGGACAGTTGTTTTAATGGATATCTCCTGCACGCCAGAAATGCAATTTACTATTTCGCCTAAGTGTATCATTGATAAATATGGAGAATAAACATTTGCATGAGAAAAAGAAGCCCGAATCATGCGATTCAGTTACAAAGACTGAAAATTACTTATCCAAAATACGCACAACACAATAGAATTATGTGACATGTGGTAGCCACACTCAGCTAGGATGGCTGCGGTTCGTTGAATAGACACTACTGATAATGTTATTTTGCAATAAATGCTCCCTTGTTTAGCACAAGATTTATTAATGAGTTTGCATATGTTTGCGAACTTAGCAGATGTTTTAAGGTTTAAGGAGATTCTACAATCGTATAAAACATCCTAAAATTCAACATAAAAGATAATAGAGCATTACATGCTTAGGTAATTTTTTTGAATCAACAACTGTTTTCTTGTGCTAAAGGGTTTTGCTGGTTAATATCTGTAGTAGAACAAGTTCATGGCTATGGGCTATAGTGTATCACCACTGTTCATCATTTTTCGATACATACAAGCAACGAAGTTATATATTCTATCAGGTGAACAATGCAAAACTCCATTATACATCAGCTTCCGTGGGCATCTTTTGTAATCTTGGAAATTGTGCATTAAACTATAACCGTTATGACACTGAGCCACTTATGTAATAAGATATTTGCATTTGCAGAGGCCAATAAAAACTATGCTTTTAAAATACAAACTTTTGAAATTAGTATTGCCATGTATTACATATAAATCTAGTATCAAATTGTAACTTATAAATATCTTACTCTTACCATACATTCATTGTATTTCAGTAGTAATTTATTTTATTGACTGTACAAAAAACAAAATATTGACAAAAACTTTATAGGAGACAGAGATAAAGTTACGAAAACAAAATTATGATAAATACATAAGAATTATGATCCCTGTACCAAAGAGTATCTTTGTAATCTGTCGCTATACTCACTGATTTACCAATTGTCAACATATATCAACATATATAATATATGGGTTGATATATGGGTACATTTATCAACTTATAAGAAATCATTCTGTTTTTAAATACATGATCACCTCGAATACATGGCAAGCTATGCGTATCATCACATTTGAACACATACAATAGGATCTTCTGCATCAGTGTTGATTAAATAGAAACTGTACATGTAACAATGTATTAAATTCTAACAGAGTATAGAATAGAAGTTAAGTCGTCATCAGACTACAGTTTGTCTATGCAGAATCTCATCAACTGCTTTCAACTGTTGCATGTACTTAGTAAAAATACGTGTATTTTTTGCATAGTACAGCTCGAATTTGCAAGATACTCTTCTCGGTTTGAGCGCTTGTTTTAAAGAGTAGTTCAAATGGTTCATATTGTTGTGATCTTTAGAGAAATTAGATGTAAACACACACGAACAAGAAAACATAAACCATAACCTTACATAAGTTTTTGTATAATTATTTCTGCATACAAAACAGCATTTTATGTGATTCATAAAACAGTCCGTGTAAGTATAATTTTATGTCCATATCTTTAATCATGTTGCTACTTGACTTCGTAATTACCATTATATCTTATCGTTTTTCTTACATCGCATGCAAGCATTGGTAGGTACTATGATTTAAGGTTTCGTCTGTATTAAATTCGTTAAAATAACTGTTAAAATAAAAATGTAGGTTTTGTTTTCGCGAATGTAAAAATGTCATTTACACATTTAGCAAACATTTTTGCGTTAGATTACTATTTACATGCGCAGTTGTTTCAATAAGTAAATTATAATAAAGTTGGATGTTGAGAAAGTTCATTTACTTGTGGGCGAACTCTGATAAAACTGGAGTCATATTCTTAATAGCCCGTGTTAATACTTTACTTTAACACGGGCTATAATTTAATTTTAATTAAAGCAAGGCTTTAATAAGTTTTAAGAGCCCTACATTTACAAATCTGTTACCGACTTACCGAACTTATCATCACGACACAATTAACTACTGACAACTTATAACAAACCTACGAATCAATCACAATAACAATAGAATAATTTTTTGTTGGGTAACTGCAAAATAAAATTGAACTACAAATATTTGTATAGGTATTGCATATGCTTAACCATGTTAGTATGGATCTGAGAGATATCTGAATTGTATATGATACTAAATTACGTTTCTTATTCATTGATAGATTTCTTGACATTTGGCTGGGATACAAACAGCAGGACAGTGAGGAAGCCAAGTACCCGAATTGAGAGATGAATAAATAAGGAACCGAATGAACAGTGATGTAAACAGTTTTATACAACAGGAGTCAGTTAGTGTTCATTTTGGCGAGTTAAGGCCGTTGATGTGATGTGGTAACCGAATCGGATATAACTGAACGAGTTCTCGTTTCTTCGGTGGGATTCTATCGTCATCTTTTGCTGTCTTATCTTGACTGAGCGTATCGTTAACTCGGTTTACTGATAACATAACGTTTGGTACTGCATAGTGCATAATATAGATAGAGAGACGACATAACATAATGTAAAGGAAGATGATGGGGGGTTCGGGCCAGGGCCAGAGTATGAGTTCAGATTCAGAATTCACATCCGCCGCACAGCCACCGGGAATGGATCCAAATTCTGCTAATCTATTTGTGCGGAATGAAGAGGAGGACGAAAATAATTCACATCTCAGGTTAGTTTCTCACAAGTCAACCTTACTTTAACTTAAACTCTACTCTACTTCAATATTACGTGCACTTGATACTTTTAAACTCCTTTTTACTCTTTGCTACTCTCTTCTGTAACGTTCTTCGGTTCTCCGTCCTTTTCTCGCTTCTAATTTCTCTCTGACTTGTGCATATTTTCACGCTTCTCCTCCAAATCCAATTTTCAACCAATTAATTCACTATTTTTATAATTTTCTCAATATTTAAACAAAGAAAATTGGGAAAATATCATTTCTGAATTCTACCCGAAGTGAGTTTAGATCAGTAGACAGATTTTCTTGTGAGTAAAATTGTTCTCTTTTGCCCGTTCTTCAAATTAAAAGCTTGAAAGTCATTTTCGCTGCAACTTATTTACGAGAAAATTCAAATTTTATTGTTCTTCAAGAAAACGAATCTTATTTTCTTTATTCGAGTTAAGTTTTCAGTGCTGTAGCATCAGTTTCTGTGTGCTGCCCTGAATCTTCCTGACCTGATAACCTGTATTTAGAATTTAATTTGCCATAAAATTCAACCTTCTCCGATTACTACATATGTGTATATAGATAAATAGTGAAGAAAAGCTCGGTTCCCTTAAAATTCTTCGATTTTCATCGGTGAAACATGAAATATAATCTGAAAATCCTTCGTAGTGTATTTGTGTATCCAAATGACTGACAAAGTAATCATAGATATAACTTCTGAAGCACCCATCGTCATGTTGTACTGCAAAAAGTCAATGTCACACTCATTATTACGACTATCGACATCGACCCGAATTCCAGTGCGGGCTGTTGAACAGCTGAAACTATCCTATTTTCGTTTGACATGCCGTCCTGAGTTAGTACGATATTATTTTAGTTAATTTCATAATCTACTTGTTGAACTGGGAGAACAAATCACATAAAACATTTATGGAGTCGAGATTTCGAGATGACAGTTTTTTGATGCTAATAAATGACGGTGACGGCCACAGTGGTACTTAATCTACCACAAATCTAAAGTATCCATAAACTATTAGCTACGGCCAAGTTTTTAGTAAATTTCACTATAGCGAATGAGAAACGGATCCATTAGCTACTACTGAAGGTGTATCTTTGTGACTCAATTCCGACATCACCGTTGATGTCGAAGATTCAAAATGTCCCCGTTTCAAAGTTAATGTGGCATTGGATTTTTAATCTCCCGATGGTTCTTAGTTTTTACGGCCATAATTAAAAGGAAAATAATTCTAGTTTTCTACTGAGAAGTTGCTATTATCTTTGCGCTCCACACAAAAGTCCACAGAAAGTACTCATTAATTTGATAGTAAAAGTAAAGTATTGCCAATAAAACCCAAAGGGAATAGTATATCTATATGTACAACCGAGTAGGATGTTCACGATGGCGATAGTTTAAAACAATTATGTGATTTCGCTAGAAAAATTGCCCTCTGGGAAGAGAAATCGAACTCCACAATTTAAAAATGTAATTTCGGAAAGGAAATATATCGCCTGTGCAGTGTAAGCTTCCTCCAGTGTGATTTTCATCATTTATCTTAATTGTAACAACGCAAGGAGAGCTAAGGCATTATGCCTCGCACAACCAATTTAAGCTCTTCTGTCTCCATGTTCATAGAAGACTCTAGAGTAACAGCCGTAGCGAATGCTGATGTAAATCCACGTAATCCCTCGTGTTTTTACACAACATCGTCCTTTGCACATTCTCCAAGCGTCTCGGTGCAAAGCCAAGTGCCAGGAGGAGCAATACCACCCAGTGGAAACTCTAACAGAAGTATTCCTCGAGGATTTCCTTGTTCCCAACAAACAATTGCGTGTTACAATAGTTCATCGCAAGCGTCACAATCGCAATTTTATCAAAATGTCCCGAATCCATGTAATGCTCCGGGAGCAAGTTCCCGGCGGATGTCTTCAAAGCCTAGAGAAATCATTCACAAAATAATTCGCGAGTGCAGTCCTGAAGATCAATCGGATCCCCCTGATGAAGATTGGACACAATGTAGTAGCCATGCTAGTAGTAGAAAAAGTAGCAATAGCAATGTGAACGTTAATGTTTCCACGGTTGGAAACAATCCTTTCCATCCAAATCCTAGTAACAGTAGTAGCATTATTAACCCTTCGGGAGCTTCTTCCGCTTGTGGTCCAAGTGGTGCTGGTGTCAGTTCTGTTCCTCCGAATCAGAGACCGCGAGTTCGAACTACAACACTTTCTCTCGAGCCTGTGATCTCAATGATCAATGTCAAAGAGAGAATTGCTACTGTTGCCGATGACCGAACGTACACCTCGGTTAACTTGACCCTCCGCTCTCCAACGGCGGGGACGAGTAAAAATTTCCCCAATGTCAATAGTGTTGTGGATGTTGAAACTTGTGGTAGTATTGGTGGTGGAAGCAGTGGAACTATTCGTATTCCAGGTCATGGAGGTAATTCTTTGACTTATTCTTCTTACAGCAACTCCAGGGATGGCTTTGAGTCTCAGCTTCAGATTCATATTGGACCAAATGGAGGAACTATTTCTGCTAGTCGAAGACGTAATCAAAACATTTCCATACAACAAATGAATGCAGGTAAATACAATAGCATACTTTATTTATTTACTGTAGTATATGCGTATGTATCGTATAATGTATGTAATTTGCTTATAATTATGTGATTTTATGGTATCCAGAGTGTCCTGTTTGACCTTTGCATCTAGAAAAATCCTTGACCCTTTCATTACATTATATTGTTTTCTACCTTAAAAATGATCTGAATTTTAGCAATTCTGGTACTGTGGATTGATTTATTAGTTGATAATTAATGTCATAATGAAGTTAAACTGTATCGTAGTTCCATTCCATATAAATTGAGAAGTAAGCACTTAATGTTTAGGTTGGGCGGATTGGTTGCATGATTTAGTTTAGGAATGGGGACTTGGGACGATTTGAAAAATGTTCCAGAATCCCTTAAAGGATTACCCTTATGTCATGGAATCTACTGAAATATTTCTAGTACTCAATGCGGTTGTATTGAAATGCAATAATTTATTGTAGATTTTATAGCAATTGGTTATCGTAAGGATCGTTATACTTAAACGAGCTAAAATGCATACAAAATTACTAAACCCAGTTGTCGGGCCAAAAGACAGATTCTATCTGTATTTATCTGTAGTCGGGAAATTGCTCTTAAGCTACACTTTTTCATTTATTATTTCTGGCTTAAGTCAATAATTTATTACACACCTTTTCTTATTTGTTGCAAATTATGCCCTTTAGTAGTTAAAATGCATCTATTAACTTGGATGATATTAATATTTTAAATCATAGATTTTATTTCACCTGCGTTTCGGTATATGAAGAAAGTATATTATTTGATATTTCGTCTGAAATTGAATAATATTTAGTAGTACATTTACG
>JABASH010002767.1:0-18844 GCA_019776445.1 Tomocerus maximus | reverse complement strand
CGTCGTATAGTTACAATAAATTATGAATGTAATGTATTTGAAATATATAAGTCTACGTATCCGTAACTCTTTGAAATAAAGGTTTGTACTACAAAAATTGTTCTGAGTGAATTTGGTGGGAAACATGGTTAAACTTAACTGTTGGTTGAAATGAATGGAATACCGTAAGCTCTTTTGCTGAGAGCTGTTTCTGTTATAAATAAGTACTATCGTAAAAGTGACTAATTAACAGAGAAATCTATTACTATGTGTAAGTCTTTTATCAGCTCTTGATATGATGCTGATCATTCTCGTTGAATTGAAATAAAACTCTGTGAATTCAATTATGAAAAAACTATTTAACGTTCTCGTAATTTATTCCCAGTTTCAGACTCATATATGCAACTTATAATTCATGCACCTACTACAAAAATAAAGTGACATCATAAACTGGCATATCTAAACTATGTTTAAAATCAGCTAACATGTAGTAACTACTACTGCTAAAACTACTACCCCTATAACAAAGTCAGCTCTATAATGTTATCCTTCTAGACAAGGATAAGCCACAGGAACAAACAGTAATAAGCCCCAAAAATAATTCATTATCATTTATTACATATCTACTACATACATCCACTACACTTTTGCTTAGATTAGATATGCCTGCAGCAGAAGGTCGAGAGTAGCAATTATAATTCTCATACTTGCGAAATATCCTTATAGGGTGCAACGCTGACGTAAGCCACACCCCTTTAAAAAAAAATTATCATTAATGATCACAAATGCCATGGGTCCATGAAATATTCAAAACATAAAACTTGGGTTTAGATTTGTAGAGTGTGAATACCGTTCCCCTCATAGAGGTTGCCTAGTTGCCTTGGATCTACGTACCGTGCCTACTGCCATAAATATTATTTTATTATTACTAGTTGACTTAATGGTGGAGAAAGTCAAATTGATAAAGATTTTGGAGGAAATAGTAGGGTAGAGTAGAAGCAAAAGATATTTGAGCTTTACCGTGCTGGCCCTTCGCTTACTCCAAGAACAACTAAGTTGCACTCTTGAATGGTGCATTTTGTAACAGTCGTGTAAACCCCAAGACATGGTAAGCAACGAATAGCGGAAGCAGCCGTAAACGGAAACACGAATAGCAGAAGCAGCCGTCAACGCAAGCACGAATAGCAGGACTGGAGCAAATTGGTACCAGGCATGGCCATAGCCCAGGACACTATTTTCATAGGAGCCCAAAAGTCAAGCAAGGCGAGCACAAGAAGCCGACGGTTAAGGAATATCACGTGGTCATGTATGTGTTCCTTTATCATCTGCTGTTTCAGCGTTTTAATGTAGATTACTTTAAAACCTTAAAATTTTAAGGTCTAAATCTGCTTCGTGGCCTGTATCAGATTTTGCGGATTTTATAATTTAAGGTAAAAAATATGACGCTGAATGTGACGATATTTTCATTTAAGGGTTCGAATTATCGTTTGACTTTATTTTGAACTTTAAAATTTTTAAGGTATTTTTCGCTAAACACTAAAAACGCAAGATACCTAATATCTGCAATCTGCACTGTAGCAAGCCTTAGATTGGTTATCTATGTAGACTGACTGTCTCAGCATTAATAATCTTTGGAGTAGAGCCAGTCGGGTTGAGGGAGGGTCACCGAAAACTCAGTGGCGGGCGGTTAGATTTCATGGGTTTATGATGTGTTTACAGGCCACATTGAAGTTTGTCGCACTCAACCATGGCCTCAAAACTCAAGTCACAACAAGAGCGGCTTCAGCAGGTTGCATGTCATGAAAACTTTCCCCTGTCTCTATCAGTATTGGTATCCTTTTTGGAGTAGGAATCGGTTACTTGCATACAAACTGCTGCTCCTCAGTGTTAGCTTCATTCACTCTCAAAATCCTGCCATTGCGTCAGTTGGAAGACCTGCAAAATGCCGACAGAGTACGTCAGAGTCCTCACACACAACACAATTCCACTTGTCCTTCGGAAACACATTCAGTTTTGTTGTCCTGTCCCTGTCTGAGGCGAAGCTGTCTTTCATTTCATGAACAAATTCCATTTCCATACTTTACTCAATACTTATCAATAATTTGTTGCACAATCGCTACTTCAATGCTCTATTTATATTGACCGTCTTAGCTCAATTTGAAAGAAATACACTCAAACTGGATATAATATGATATATAATATATATTCCTACGTGCAACTTGACCGATGGGAATCGAACGCTTGACACGTACTTCAGCCGAAAGTCACTTCAAAATTTACCAGAATGGCGCCATTCAATATTGTCCGGGACACCCGGAAAAGCCCCTCGATTCCTTCTGACCCTCGTTTTGCCGTCGTGGGATTGGTGGATTCAAATTCAGATTAGCCAATGAAATTGCAGATTTCCATGACAAAAATTATAGGTGACCCACTTGGGGTAATTTTAAGGTCATGGAAGCTACTGCTTGTACAGTTATTAGAGGTGAGGTGGCGGACTAAGGAGGAAGATACTGCTTGTACCGCTGATGGTTGGTGCGGTGGCAGGAGTTAGGACCAGCGTGGGACCTTTTGCGGTGGCTAGTGCGGGGGCTGATGCGGTGGCAGGGGTTTGGGCATGCGCACGAGCTTGTGCGGCGACAGGAGTTAGGGCTGCTGCGGTGACAGGAGTTGGAGCATTACTATCTAAGGATTTTGTTAGTTTTACTAATACTAGGGCGTCCAGTACTGTTAAGAATTTCGAAAGGTTTAGGCATCAATATTTTTCAAAGGATGCTAGCCCAGAGTGCGAGTGGTGTTTATTTTTTATACACTGAATATACACACTTGTGCATTGCGCATTTTGGGGAGTTAATCCAAAGACAACAAACATTCTTGCTTACATAAAAATATTTTTAGTATATAGAGATGCTATTCCTGTTCAATGAATTGTGCGCTGTGCAATTTCAGTGACATTTCAAGCCCAGTGACATTTTTGTGGAATTGCAAATTGCGTCTTCCTAATTATATTCAAAATAGATTTAAATAAGGCTTATCAGTACAATATGCTACCTTTGTTCATAATAATGCCAACAATCTCTATCTTAAAGTTTCCTTTGACATCAATACATAACAAATATAAATCTCAGATTTCAATTCCAAATATTTTCTTTTTTACACTTATATGCCCTTATAAGTGACCTTCCAAACTATTTTGGCATTTCTAGAAACCTAAAAGCAATGACTGACAGTTATATTATAAGCAGCATAGGATTTTTTACATAAACAAACACGTACTGTGGTGATCCGTTCCTTGAGACAGCTAAGTCTTCTACTAAAATTTCTCTTAGTAGTCTGTTAAAACACTTATTGCCTCTTTAAATTTTTTGAAATAGTCATTGACTTTCCAATGTTGTGTCGAAGTGTCGAAATTTCAATGTAAATGTCAAAATTTTAGCTTCGTGCACACATAAATGGGATTTTTTAAGAAAAAACGATAAAGTATTTAATATATAATTCAAGGTGCCTTAAAATGTCATGGCTACGCTTTAAAGGTGACGTCTTGCTCCAGAACGCTGGTTTCCCCCAACCAGTTTTAGCGAATGTAAGATTCAAAATTTCTTTAGCTAAAACTGGTTGGGGGGGAACCAGCGTACTGTGGCAAGACGTCACCTATAATTATTACGAACAATGGAAAAGAGTGTTTGCAAACGGTGTCCTACTTATATATACATTTAGCATGGAGTCATTAATTCTATTTTTTAATTGTATATTCAAATGGGCGCTGTCAAAAAAGTTGACTTGGTTCTAAGGAAGTAGTCTGATGAATAAAATAAGATGGAATTGAGTGACTACGGAAGGGTGCTGAGATTGTGGAAGATATGACGATGTGTAAGTTATCGTTTTATTGGCGAGGTAAGGGCTAGGGAGAAGCCCTGCACTTGAGCGGGAAGTCAGGTAAGGATAGACGTAAGTAGGTACACAATATTTGCATTGATCTGTTTATGGATTGAGTCTCTTGAGAAATGTTGCAGGAAATCTCATAAGGAATGAAAGGTGAGCATTGAGCAGGATTTCTTGCTTCGGACTTGGTTGGTGTGGTGTGATGTCGACTCGGCTCCTCGCCTCCTCTCCCAGACAGAGTAATGTGATGTGAGTCTTGGCATGGTATTCGAATTCATCCAAGTGATCAAATTAGGCTGTGATTTATGCAATTATGTGAAGTTTGGGGAAGAGTTTACTCCGAAATTAGATTTAAGTGATGCGAGCCGTCAAAGTTGTTATTGTAAGTTTGTAGCAAGTAGGGGGCGAGATTGGAGTGGAAGTTTCAGGAGAGTGAAGGATAGCCATTGCCTCCTCTGGATGGATGGATAGATGAATCTCTCCAAACAAATTATCCAGACTTGCCATTGAATTCCATAGCATTGCCTCACTATACTACCCGGCTCTTACCTGCTTTCTCCGGATTCCTCCTTTCTCACTATCTTTTCTAAATAACCACTCAAGATACACACCCTAATACGCGTTACAACTATTTAGCTGCTTACTACAACATGCTTTATATACATTTACTAGGTGTGGTACTTCCTCCAGAATAGATATAATAATATTACGCAATTTCTTGCGTAGGTGCTTAGCTTATAACAATAATATTATCAGTACCGACTACCAGCAGAAACAACTCCTGCACAATTCCACCTTCTTTTTATACTTTATACGACAACCGAATCACTTACGCCTACAACTTTACGATCTGTGTTCACGTACCTACGTATGTCTCTCCCTCACTGCATGACTATCTTTTGCTTTTTCCTCCACTTTCACTCCACCACAATCTACACCAGAACAAACACCACGTAGCATAGCATAACACAATATAGATTTTATGTTCCAATAGTCATTCCTGACCCGGACATTTACTTGAACTCCACAAAGCATTGTACTGTTGTAATGTAGCCATAATTACTTATCATTCTATAATATAAAAGCCGTGGGCATAGGTGTGAAGGATCTATATTTGTGATGAACACTGTCGACAGTACAAAGTTGCTGTGGATTGGCATTTACATATTTCAAAATTATTATTGTGAAATTTAGATGGCCACACGCACTCGTAGGTATGGTAAGTAAGACCAATAATATACCCCCACAAAATTACACAATATGGCAATTGGCATATGACCTGAAATTATTACAGGTGGTATGCTGAGACAATAATGCAACGAGATAATTATGAGAAAGAAATTTGCAATGGTGTATTTAAATTTAGTGGATTTTGGTTTGAATGTCAATTTCCTGCAAATTTTAGTTAAATTTTGGAGCTAAACGATGCAAGGACGAAAATCCCAATCGTTTCTTATGAAGATTGTCATGATCCTGCAGAAAATATAGGGCTTAATCATTATCCATGCACAATTGAATTTAATCAAAACCGTACAAAAAAGCGTTTACTTATTCCGTCTAATTTACGCGTTTAATTTGCTCAGAAACGGCAAAACGGCATCACTTTATTGCACAGTTACGCATACATTAAGAATGAAGGATTTAATTTGACCACGGCGTGCTTACCATTTGACGATATTTGTTTTTCGACAGCATCGAAGCATCGAATAGTATCTCAGCTATTTAAGGAACGTAGTTTCGGAAGATCCATTTGGGGTACTTGTAATTACATGTTAATTTAATATCGTTTTCAAGAAATATTTGATGGAATGATGCAGTAAAAAGGTATTCACAAAAATAAGAGTGAATGCAAAAAGGAAAACTCGTTATGTATAACGACTCGCTTTTTAATTTTGTGTGGTATAAATATTAAATGCCGTTATAAATTTACGCGTGAAGGGTTATATTAAACGTAGGATAAACCCGACAAAATCATTTTGGCTCACAGAATTTGGATAGTGAAATAATTAAGGTATTTCAACTTTCAATCATGTCATATACAAATGTCATAAAAAATATACAATGTTGATTTAAATAATACGGTGCTGTAACTACTTAGAGTGTAATAAAAAATATATAATCAGCGTTGTTGGTGTGCCCCACATTCTAAAATTTGGTATGATACTTAGTATTACTGCTGTCCCGTACAGGGGAGTAGCCCACTGTAGCCCAAGGGTTTTCTAGCCTGAATTGTTCTTATTAAAAATAATTAATTGTAATTATAATATCTCGGTAAGAAACATCATGTATAATATTCATAGAAAATAAATAACAGGAATTTAGTTGATGGATGGCATAAGAAAAGCGGAGCTACAATTCCTAATTAGCGTATGGTGGATAAGTAATAAGTTAAGTATGCGGGGCTGAAAGTTGTTTGTTTAATAGCAACACATCTGAACCTTAATGTTTATTAAATGGTATATTAGTCATGACTGAACTGAAGTAAATTCGATGGAGAATGGAGAATAATAGGAGTAAAAGAGCCAGAGCGGAAGTAACAACCCATCCGGTTGCTAAAGACGCCAAAATCAAAAGGCACAAAGCTCTCCGGTGTTTAGTAGATTAGAGTCGATGTCTACATATGAATCTTTCTGACTATTTAACTCAGCAAACTGGTATTAAATTCTTTGGGTATAAGACAAGCACAACAACAACGGGTGAGCCAGTCAATTTAATTTAGTTGGGCAGAGCGTTCTTGAGCCTTTGCCCTATCGCTTAGTGTCGTTTCCTTCCCTCCTGATAGGGATAGCGACACACGGAGCCGAGGGAAAGCTAAGCAATCGTAAATTTTTATCTGGAATTGATGGATTGAATTGATCAGCTCTGCTCTCACATTAATTTCACTCATGAATTTCATTTGCAACCAGGGCTTTTAGTTCTATTAATGGCAATATAGTCCTCCTGCCCATTTCCCTTGATGGCTTGGCTCTCTACGAGTATTTACTTGTCAGTTTCCATATCCATGTAGCCAACTCGGTTCAATTCGGATAAGAAAAGGATACATTACTTATTGCTAGGTGTGTTCCTTCCTTCATCAGACCGACCCATCGCGCTCCATTTCCGATAACCTCCGCAAAAACCGAAATCCCTCCGACATTTACAAATACAGCTTCCTCTCTTTTCAAATTTACTACTCACTACCATCAAATACGATCTGAAGGACCATACATAAACAAATAGTAAACACAAAACAAAATATTTATCTTTGATAATAAAAGTTCGTATGTTGCTATACCTACATCCTGATACAGTATAATACTAACTGTGCTAAATAATTCATACTAGAATTTCTAATAGGTACACCTACATCTACATACAATGCCTATCACTACCTTGTACTTTACGCAACTAGAAAAATCTTCGGAGCAAGGAAAAGAGCAATTTATGTGAGGATCCGCACTTAATCCAATATGAAGTACTAATTAGATGTGATGATGTAACATTGCAGAATAGTCTTACATATTATTTCACAGCCTCATAGTATAACTATTAATAAGATGTGCACTGCCCTAATTTTGCTAAAACCCTCTTAATAAGAAAGATATTTACATCTGCATGTATTTAAATTGTTATTACATATTTACAAATATTATGTCTAACAGTGAGCAACTTAGTCACCAGATGTAAACTTAGTTGGGATTAACTTATTTATTCCTCCCATTTCATACCACTAGCTTTCATCTGCCAAATGCTTGTTTGAAAACCGAAATGAATAAGCACGGGTAGTAATTTCCTTTTAGTCCCTCCAATTACCAACCAATTAATAATCATTGAAGGCGCGAGATGTGTACTGTGTGGACAATTAGTGTAAGAGCAAGATTGAGGCTATGCCATAGATGAGATTATGCACAGACTTTGATATGACTCTTCTTATAAGGGAGAATCGGCAAATGTAGCAGTTTACAACGTCAAAAAAGGAAACAACCTTTGTCTATCAACTACAATTTGTTCAATGTTCATCTATTCACTGACTTGGGCCAAAACAGTAGTGGTTATCCACAGATTGGCTAAAATGTAAAATTCGATCCTATGTAGAAATGCAACTTAACGGTAAATTTTAATTTAGTTTAGCCAATTTTCCTAAAACTCTTAAGAAAAGATTCAATTATATTACTTATACATTTTTGTATTTATTTAACTTCTGTATATTGTTTGTAATAACTAAAACTAAAAGAATAAATGCCCTTTTACATTGTTCCCACGTAGCACTAAAGCAAAATGAGATATAGAAGGAAATGCTGGATTGGATAGTGAAAGTCTGCATTGTGGTGGCAAAAGAACTAACATCCTTAGTGTAAAAGGTTTTTCACTTCCTTCCTCCTTTTCTGTATAAAAGGTTTTTACTTTCTTTCAGTAATTTTTATTTATATTACAAGTAAATATTCATTACGTAGCATTTATTATATCCCTTAATAGATCAGCTTCTATCTGCAATAGCATTTATATAATTTAAAAAATGATAATTGAGTTATAGGAAATAAAAAGAGAAAATGCAGGTATTTATCTTAATTAGAATGACATTAAATGATGATACCCTATTACTGTTGCCATTACTGCACTTGTATACATAAATATAGTAGATACAGAATAATAAAATTAGATGCCTTAGCAGAAAAATAGTGATATGTACATGCATCTAGCTATAGTTAATTTGAGTTGTGTATATATGTTGAATGTATTATTGTTTTGTGTTTGCATGGGGTGGTGTATGAATGGATAGGTATAGAGAAGAAAGGGAACGGAAGGCGAGAAAAGTGAAAGCAACCCGAATGTATTTTACTTTCCCTTAGCCTCACACCCGACAAGTAGAAAAGTGCAGGGCACGTTTGCCTCGCTTTCCCGATGGATCTGTGTTTATCATGTAGGATCGCATGGCAAGACTTGAGATGGTATCTTATGTAGATGCAGAATAGTAACTACATGGATTGAATGTCTATTGGGAAGTTAGAGATATGTTTGGTATGTAGAAGAGGGCCGTCCCAAAGTCTCACCACCAGCACCACCGTTCGTTAGCCCACCACCGTGAAAGACGGGAGCAACCACCGAGGAACCGAACAGTGGGCTACGGACTATCTCTCTGGAACGTTACATGATCCCAAGGAAAGGGAAGCAGCCCATTTCTTCCTCATCTCTCGAACCACCAACTACTGCTTTCTCCACAGTCCGAATTTTATTTCATCCCCAGTGTAATTACACCGCTAACTGGACTGCATCTACTACTTGACATCCAAAGAGTGACATTTTGAGACTTTGCTCCAGTTTTGGAATTTAAATTGAGGTTTGTCTTCAGATCTGGCTCGCGTGGTTTTGTCAGTGGAAAAGTTGGTTCATGACTATGAAGAGGAGAAGATCGATGTCTATCACTGTTGTGGGTTAATGGGTAACATCACATAATATCTTCCCATGTGGACTACAAGTACAGCGGTCAATTCTTATCATTCTTCTCTTGGCACCCGAGACAGCCACATCTGCAAATAAACAAAAACGTGAATAGGAACCAACCCCCCAGTGTACTTTTACTATTCGCACTTTTCCCCTATATAATCCCGTTACCTCCGTGTCACTCTGATAGCTACAAGTTTTCACAAAAAGACATAAACTGTCTTAGATCGGATTATTGTAAGGTACTATTGTTTATTTTTTAACTTTTAAGTGACTTATTTGTAACACACTAAATGTGAGTTGAATTTAAATCCAAAACTTGTGTTGTGTTAGTAGAGTAGGAGTTTCTCTTGGATTTGTACATTTGTATGTACCTATCTAAAATAATAAAAAGAATTCCGTGAAAAACTTTGACAATTCGGCAGACAAAAGAGAGACTTGTTTGTTGCGTTGGCCAGCGGAGTTTTTGATTGTTTTAATAAGTGGAGGAGAAAAGTAACTTCATCTGACTACTCTAGGAACATTTTCCACAAATAGAATTTCTTTTCCTTTTGTTAATTGACTGCTGACAAGAATGACGTTGCCAGCATAAGCTCATGATCTCGAGATGAGCCTACTCCACTCCGTCTCATCTGTTACCTCCACCTTGACTATTTTTCTACTTTCACTCAACTCAGGTATGCTCTGTCATCATATTTATATCTGACTATTCCACTTTATGAACAACTTTCACTCAAGATTCATCCTGATTACATGGCTACGTTACTATATTCACATGCACTGTGTGAATGTATCAGAGAGCTTTGTAGTTCAGTCCAAAATTCTACCCGTAAACATAAATTCAACAATCAGGAGGTTATTGAACCCTGACAAAACCCAAATTCCTGCACTGCTAGACTTGTTTGCTGTAGAAATGTTCTTTCAACCCTTTGATTATATTTCTCACTCTCTGACGTTTACTATAAGGATATGTGCTAATGATGTATTAATAGATTATATGTACTTTCTATAAATGCATTAGTACAGATTACAGATGTGTTACATAACGTATTTCTGTATAGCAGATACAATTTATTTATTTCACATTGGAAGGGGTGAATTGATTTTCTGACTTGTTTTTCGTTCGTATGAATTTAATTCCAAGAAATTGGGTCATTATCTCACAGTGAATCTTGATCTCTGATTTTTTGCGTATTATAAGTTCCTAGGTAATTCTACATTTATGAGTAATGCACTTTATGGTTTATATACGCGACTGAATTAGCAGGACGTATAATAGTTTATAGAGTCTTCAAATAGAATGCTACTGATATATGAGGGAATAGGAAAAGTTTTGATGTGGGAGTAAGTAGGTATATATTTAGGAGGACTAGCATTAGAGATGTGGCTAAATAGATGACAGTTAGTTACGTGTATCAATGCAGACATCAAATCTATTTCATCATAACAGAGAGACAGAGGAGGGAGCAAGTAATTCTAGCCGTCTAAGCAGAAATGTGGTGAAATGAGTTGCATGGAGAGTATTTACTAGTGAATATTAGAATAAAGTCTAGTCTCATTTGTGCCAGAGATGTAAACTGGGACATATTTAGTGTTTAGTGTAGCATAAATCAAAGGATAAAGAATTTTCCGAGCATCACCATCAACGAGCAAACGAAACGAAACCAGTCGGTAGTTAATGGAGAGTGAGATACTACAATTGCTATTCACAGTTCACTCGACTCCCAATGAGTTTCACTATTTAAGGGTTTTCTATGCCATCCAATCCAATCCACCAACTTAGACCATTTTACGATTTCAACCCTTTCACAAGTAACTTAAAGATATTTACTGCCTCCCACATAATAATAACTTAAACCCACTATCTCTGTATCATACGAAATGAGGTGACGATATGAACTCGAACCAGCCTAACGTGTTCATTTAATACTCTCTCCGTGTCATTCAAACCTTAATGCACTTCTAAACTCATCTCCATCTCTCCCCGATCGCCATTAAGCCTTAAATGTGTCTATTAAATATCTTTAAAAATCATTACTAGACATACCCATACATTACCGACCTATTAATTGCATATTTTTCTAAATGGCCTGCTGAAATGGGCTACAGCCTCCATTGCAGTCCTACACCATTTTAGATTTGCATTTAAAATGCCCATAAATTGGAATTGGAATCCCGAAAATGTAATCGAAAAACAATCTATCTCGCAACTGTTGAAAGATCTATCTAAATAGTTAGTGCAAACAGCTTTCATTCCCCAATTCCAACTCCATCGCTATTATTACAATTTCTATTTTTCCTCTGACTGCATTTTAATGGACAGCAAATTAATAGCAATAAATGCAGAGACTCACTTGCATTGTCCAGGACAGCATTTTAGTGTGCATTTATGTATTCAAGTATACACACACAGGAAGGAGGAGTAACGAATGCATTTAGAAACGCACATGAGACAGGAATACGCAAATTAGCATTCATGAAGATTGCATTGCGTTGTAAAGTGTGATTGAGGGGAAAGTAAGAGGGAAAGTGGTTGACTTTGACTTTCACTCTCAACTCATGCATTCAGTCCCAATCCCTCTTTCCCTCAAATAACTGTATTGAAGATAAGTACATCTGGCTCAGTGTGGTCTACTCTACTAATTTACTTCACAACTCAAACTGCATAAGTGGCTATCTGTTTTTGCATATACAAGACTATAATGTAGATAAACATGGCAAATAGGAAATAGTGACTCAATCGTCATGAATAGACACAACGTATGTGATTGATAGGGCGAGGGAGGGACAGTAGGACATGACACCAAATTTACGATCCATAGAAATCCTTCAGAATATTTCGCATTCTAACTACAGGCGTGTCATTTCACATTGACATAATTTGATTGCTCGTTAGAGACGCAAAATATTTGGATAAATGATACATTTATTCTGTGAAGATGAGATTTGATTATTTTTTATGATGATGATCATCACTCGAATATAACTAACAGAGGACTGAATTGGATTGCTCAGTCTCTCCCATTATTTGCCAGTCAGTCAACCCACCATGTAAATATTTATTTGGAAGAGTGGACATTTCGAAATGTAAAGTATCGGATCTAAAGAAGTGAATTGAAGTCCTGTAGATATTTTCCTTGATGTGATGCAATGTGATGCTGTTGGTCTAATGCTACGTAAACATCCCATGCATCTTATAATGACAGACAGACTATATAAAATTATATAGGGTTATCTATAGCCCGACCACTGTTTGGTTTTATACTTATGTTTAAGCCCCTATCAAGTTTCTCTGAAAATAACTTTAAAATCCATAGAAAATAGGAAACTATATATATTTACAGACTGTGTATAGTCAACTGGAAACTCTTGGTATGAGATATACAGCTCCTATAGTTATGCAGTTAAATAAAAGCCATTATGCAACACAAAACTCCTGTGATGCAATGCACTGGCACTTTCCTCGTGGTGAGTTAGGTTGATGCAAAGTAAACTAAAGTAGGCATGTGGAATTCAGATAGATGGGCAAATACATGGAGTAGACAGACAGATTATAGATAGCAAGATAGATGCAATATTCTGCACAAACACATACAAAAAGTGTAACTACACAGAGAATACGGAAAAGTCGCATTATGTATGTCATGAGTAAATAAATGCGTTTTTATTTGTATTCCTGATTGTGCGTGCATCATGCACAATAAAAACATTCCCTATTTTTAGCTATATTATTATATTTGACAAAAACGTCATAAAATAAATAGCAAATATCTTCCTATAGAGTTTGTAATGAGGAAGCACAAAAAATGTGCACAATTTTTGCATTGTAATGTGTGATTGGCTTACTGTGCGACTAGAGACAGTGTCTAATGAACCGAGTGAAATTTGTTGGACATGGGAGACAATAGGGGAAGAATTGTTTTCGGATATTTAATATGGGGTAGTTTGATGGATATTTTTGGGATGGTAAGTAGACATTATCTTTTGAGAAAAGTGATGTGGTCGGGTCTGTGTCATCATGATGATCATGTAGTAGTAGTGATCCCGATAGAAGTTTGTCTTGTCCGTCGTGTATGAATAGTGAGAGGGAGAGAGGAGTCAAGTGATGGATGCAAAATCGATTCTAGTGTTTATTTGTGTTGAAGGAGTTCTGGGCAGCTGGGATGACTGGTGGACGTATGACGGGATATCGGGTAAGTAAAAAGTCCTTTTCAAATCTTCATGTCACTAAAGAATTTGTGTGGAAAGTCGAAGACAGGAGACGAGCCAAGCCAAGCTACCAGGAGCAGAAAAGAACCCGCATAAATAAGCATTTCAGATGGGGGATGTTGAGTAGCTTTGTTGTTTGTGTGTGCACAGATGCCCCATATCTAAGTAAGTAGTGCACTGATGGACCGGGAGAAAGTTCCTGAATTTCGGGTTGGCTCTCTCCTTGTCACTTCCTCTTCCACTCATCCTCCAGAGCCTCTGGAGAAAGTATATGTAAGTATGTGCCGAGATGTGACATTTATTTTTACATATCCTACACGTTCATGCTAGGATTGAATGCATCCTGGACATTTTAGTAGCTTCTCCAGCTTGTGGTCACTCGACCCATGAAAAGGATGCGCCTCACTATCTCTTTTGATTAACTATACAACTTTTCCCCCTTTCTTATCCCAGTGAAAAATCTTGGACGAAAATCTATTTTTTAGTAACTATGTACTAACGTGCGTTTGTGTGAAAGTATCCCTGTGGAAATGACATGTACACATTTCTACTTGATATATATACCGAAGAGACGCTGTAGAGTTTTATATTGCAAGATTTCTGCTCTGTGGTCCCCTAATGGACCAAGTCCATTTTAGAAATATTCACTTCGTGATATGTTCGTTTGGCGAGGCTGATCTGCTCTTTGTCGTCCTAATGCACCTTTTTACTTAGTTTGACGAACAGGATGGTTACCAAGGGCCAAACTCATTTTCATAAGAAAGCGACATGAGAAAGGCAACTGGCTAGCCATTACCTTAGGAGGACATGGACACAGAGTGCACACCGACATCAATGAGATTCTAACTTAATAAATTACAATAGAAAATCTGACAGGCTCACACTAAACTCAACTCGCTCTCCAAAAAAATTTATACTTTGGCCAAAAAACAACATTCTGCTTTCCTCACCACTTCATCACACCTACAAATTTTCTATCTAGATAAACACCTATATAGTAAGTGCGTAAGTGATAGTATGCTTTGGTACAGGTTAGAGACAACCGAAAGGAAGACTGACGACCAAAATGCTAATGTCAGTTACACCCATGTCGGCTTACGTCGGTGTGGTTACATTTACAAAATATTCGTTGCATTGAATAGTATTGACTATCTGTGCCTTAAATGTAGGCATATATTATATTTTTTTAAATATTTTGTTCGGGATTAGCATTGCTAATATAGGAAACATTTATTTTTATACGCAGTACAATCTTTAAATCTGTCTACAGTACAGTCAAGATATTATACTGAAAATTTGCGATTAAAAAATTCCAAATTCACTGAGAATGGAGAAAGTGCTAAATAGTAGAAGTTAAAAAATCCTCATATGGAGTCGATGAGTATTTGAACGAAATTAATTAGGAAAATAAATACTGATATTACACAAGGTTTATTCACATAAAATTGTATCTTTTTACTCTGCACTTTATCCACGGTTTAGTAGACTGCATTTCTAGAGGTATTTTACTAGGATATTAAAGTTAGTAGGTACCATGGCTATTATTAGTTTGTTAAAATTATTGAATTAGCATATGTTACATAATTGGATTGATACTTATAGAATATGAAGACTAAATATCTAATTTTGCGAATAGTGATGAATTAGGGATAGAAACAAATGTTTAGAGTGATTCAATTTCTGGTCTTTAGCAAACTGGTGTAGCATGAGAGTGGAAATGATAGTAGCTGCGGGGATGGGGGATTGCGATGGAATCGGGTTTATCGATATCAGTAAATAGATCTGTCCAGTCAGATAGGTAACTGGAGGAGAGGCTTAACTGGAATCTCCGTTGATCCCATTGACTCTGTCACGGCAGTATTTGATTTGATCAAAGCTATTTATCCGAATCGTCATTCTATGAGGCAAAGTTGAGTTGATCTAATGAAAAGTTAGAAGAGTCAAGTCCAGTTCAGTCCAGTTCAGTGGAGTCTGGTAAAATAAAGTCAGATATGCCTGGAATCAGACTGGACTTGGTAGTAGCCAACTTGGCTACGGCTCTCTTATAGGCGTGACGATTGAGCCTCATAAAGTTATTTTCTCAATATGCTATGAGGATTCTGGAAGTTTGTCTGTTCCGTCTTCTTACCGTCTTCCGCCACTTCACTCCGGCTTACACTCAAGAACTAACTTTTCCGTTTTGAAGGTTCTGCAAACGACTGCACTATATCTCTCCCTGAGCCAGTACTTAGTGCCATTTTTAATCCACTGGCCCAATTTACCACTTGGACCATACCACATACACTCGCCCGACCATCAAGCGCATTTTTCCACTCCATCATACTAATTCTACATACGAATCATTCATTATAAACTGACTGGGGTTTACAGTGTCATGACCTGACTCAAAATTCTAAATAAATTCCCAGGAACTCGCAGATATTCTTTTATAACATTAGTATATAATTTTAAGTTGGATCTGTAATGCAAAAGAATATATTTATTTGGTGTGTCTCCATTTCTCCTTACAAGTGAATGTCGGAGAAACGCATTTGGAGTGTCAACATGCGTTTATGACTATAAAAGATGAAAGAGCTAAATAAGAGCTGAGACTACGTAAAGCACTTGGATTTCATTATAGCAACTCCTCTCCCTTTGAATTGCAGACGAAGACTTTTGCATTCCACTAACTCAGCAGAATCACTCACCCCGTAAGAAAGCTGAGATTCGCGGATACGGGGAAAAGGGAACGACCTTTACTTCCGCTGCATTTCAGAGCCACAGCTCACCTACAGTACACCACACTGTAAATAGTAGAAACCCGGAAAACTGCTCGATGGGAAAATTGTTCGATGGGGAATTCCTTATATACCTATATACTTATGTACTTTCTCTAATACGTAATGACTCGTGTGTGTAAACATTGTCCAAAGTAATACTTCATTTGTTCATTCAAGAAAAATGTCATTATATTGTCCCAAAAAATAATTATGATGTCTAGTGTTTCAAAAGTATTAGCAGCAATGTCAATTTTCTAAATAATGAATTATTATATAGTTTACAGTGTACACTCATTAGGGTCAAAATTACATAAATTAGAATCTATAGGGATGAGTAGGTAATACCTACTTACGAGTTATATCTTTTATAAAATCGAATAGAAAACTGGCGAATAAACTGATGCCGGTTGCACTCATTATTGCCGGAAATAATGATCATGGATGAGGAGCAACATTTTATTACACTTCCTAATTATTGTTACGATGCTTAGCACTAAACAATTAATAGAAATTAATTAATAGAAATGCCCGTCAACCCCTTATTAAACAGCATTACGTATTTCTTGGTAATACTTGATCTAAAAATATGTCTTTGGATTCTATTCAAAATTGAAAGCAAGACTTGTATTGTAACGTAAAATTAGGGTAGGTACCCATTAAGTTAGATACTACATTGATAACTTAAATGTATTGGGCACGTTTAGAAAACGAAAAAAGAAACTAGAGGGGATTATCTATCAGATTGTTGTTTGAAACAATATTTCCTGACTCTTTGGCACAGGTAAATGGCAAAACTAATATCTCGTTTCGACGTTCATCATGCAGTAAATAGACAAAAAAACCTATAATGTTGTTGTTTTGATTATCATTTTTATCGTCACACCAGATAAGCTTTATTGTTATTATTTATTTATATAATATTTTGGTTTCAGGTTTCTATTAGGTGCCTTCTTAGATAATACTTATGTAGTAGTTAACAGTTAAAAATGGTTTTCTGCTTAACTACTCTGTACTTTTAGTTCCTGAAAACGTCGTAAGTGGTCCGCAACAGGAAGCGTAAGTCGAATGATGATCCCTAAGATTAGAAATTAGTCTGTTTAATATCTTAGGCTAGAAAATGGGTACACATTTTGGGTAGCATTTGTTTTAAATTCCCCTTCATAGCTTAGGCGTTTAAATATTTCTCTATAATTGCCATCAGTTTTTTTGGAAATACGAAAGTGTATCCAATGCAGTAGTTTGTAGGAATTTGGAATCAAGGAAGACTACTTGCTATTAGTTATTATTGGAGTGGTTTTGCTAGTAAATAGTAATAAAAGGCTAGTGCCTCCTCTTGGTAAGATAACCATTTGCCAATAAAAAATAACAAGACAAATGCAGTTGAGGATTCTCCAGTGGAAAATTGTGGAGTTGGACTAGTGTTGCTTAAGTCCATAGCGAAGCAATTTAATAGCCCTCAAAAGTTTTGTATTATCTTATTGGGCAAGGAGCCCATAGGTCTCTCCCGGACTACATGTGACAAAGTTTAGACGGGATCTCGAGTTAATTAATGAGAATGTCTAATGGGGTGTGACGAGACATTTTCCCCTTTCAATTACCTCCTGGTGGGACGGAGGGTACTGGAGCAGAGGGGACGAAAGGACCCACTGCAGGGCTAGAGCCTTATTCATTGTAAGTAGTAATGTAATGTCTCAATTACATTGATCTTAAGAAAAGAAGTATTTTCCGTGTCACATTGGCCTGGTTGCCAATACATAAATAGTTCACATTTATATTTAGGTAGCTCGTAGTTTATGGCTTCTTAGTCCAAGTAAAAGTTTCGTGTACACGTTCCCAAGTGGAAAAAGGTGTTGAGTGAAAGTCCCTGGAGAAACAAAACAGTAGTTTACTTTACAATGTGCCAACGGTGGTGTGCTGTACAATTTGTAGAATTTTCTAGTGCATGTAATGGTGAGATAGAAAACCTTGACGACTTGCAAACAGCCGACTTGCACTTCCTTCCTAAAATCGGATTAGCTCCACCAAAGTAGACGAACACTCGTCGTAGTCCCCGATATCAAAATGTATCTATAGGCTACGCATTATATAAAAGCTGATTATGGTTAGTCCCACTTGCACTGCTCTGGTGAGCAGAACTGCAGATATTTTATAGACAATTGAACTTGTGTCAATAACATTCGAAATAAACTCTATTTACGGCACAAGAGCATGCATCCAAAATATACAGCACAATTCTTTGGCTAACAATTATTTATGTCTTTCAGTGCATTCTTACTCCGTTCCCCGCTCTACCCTCACTTAGCCATTTAATTTACCTTGCATACTAACCAGGATTTATTAACTACTTTCTAACATGTTATACGCCCCATTAAATCCGCAAATCCCAAGTCATCTATCCCTACTCATGATTTAACAGCATCAGAGTTTGCTTGAATAAAAAGGCAATGGCCGACAAAAATCATTTTTGGCCAGTGGACAAAATAAAAACCAAATATTAATTAGCCTCTAGCAATTGTTACCAGACAAAAAAATCTACTTGTTGGTTAGAATGCAAAAAATGCTCCAAAACTTAGCATTAGGGAAATTGTGTACAAAAA